>JAXQQM020079187.1:0-155320 GCA_034641835.2 Pinus albicaulis | reverse complement strand
TGGTGGCCACCCGTCTATTCCACTTGGGGCCCCACCATTGTCTCTTTCAGTTTTTTTCACAACTTACTATTTTTAGCAGTTTTTCGGGTCCTGAACTTCCGAAGCCATTTTGAAGCCCCAAACGGAGATAGTATGCCGAAGTTATGTCCTTAGGAAGTTGAAACACCAATTTACCCAAACGGGGCCCATAGTTTTGGCACTTCACCTCCTAGGGTTAGGTTTTTGGACGTTTAGAATTCTCCATTGTTTCTCCATAATAAATAGGCCCTCGAGCCTCATTGTAATACAGTTCAGAGGTCTGTAGTTTCCACATCTCTTCTCAGAGATTCGCTACCAGCACCCTAGCTATTTTATTTCCATCATGTTTGTAAGCATATTTCTGTGATTTGATATTAATGAAATGAAGCCTTATTTCCGCTATATTTCTATGTTTATGGTTATTTCTGTATTCTGTTGTGTTCCTGCATAAATCCGGATTAGTGGTATTAGAGCGGTTTGTTTTTTCTCGATCCTTCTTTGCATGTCCCCAACGAGGTCGGGGTATAAGGAATTAGGGCTCGATCTGGTGGAACCTTTGCAAGATCAGCCTCGCAAACCCCGAAGGATGCCCATGGGGGATGAAAGAAAGATGAGGGAGCAGGAGATCCTATCAAAATATTGCTCGAGGAGGCCCTCAAAAAACAAAGGAATGCGATGATGGATAACTTTGCCCAGATCCTTCAACGACTACCCACTGGCGGCGCATCTGCATCCAGCAGCCACTCTGGAGGCGCGACTCCCTTTAAGGTACAAGTAAACTTTGAAATTCCCATATTTGAGGATCAAATAGATGCAGACGCCGTAGATATATGGTTGAATCTATTAGAAGGATATTTCTCAGTTCATTATTTTTCCGACAGGGAGAAGATTATTTTTGCACTCCTCAAAGCTACCCCCCATGTCAAGGACTAGTGGGAAACCTACTGTGGGAAAACGGATGAGACATAACCCTCTCTGTTCTCAGTCGTACCCACTTGGAATTCATTTTGAGATGCCATCAAGGAACAATACTATCCCGTGGGGAGCTATGAGGACAAGCACATACAATGGACCACGCTGCGACAACAAAGGGATCAAGATGTGCATGAGCTAACGAATCTGTTCCATACCCTACGCACAAAGTTGGGTATCAAAGATTCAGAGAAACATTTGGTGCTAAAGTATCGCGGTTGTCTGCACAGATACATTCAAGAGGAAATGGAGTTCCTCGACATCTCCTCGCTTAGTACGGCATACTGGTATGCTGCCAAGATTGAGAAGAAATTCAAATAGAAGAAGCGAGACTTTGGATCTGCGAATCAAAAGCAAGGGAAAGGTGTCCCCAAACCACAGAACAAAGGACAAAGCCAAGGCATGGTGGCCCAAGACAACCTGCCAAAGACACAAACAAAGAACAACACCGCGAAGCCAAAGAAGGACACGGGAAAGTGGTGTCAGTTCCATAAGAGCTCCACTCACAACACAAGTGAGTGTCGGGCCAAGCAGTGACTGGTGGCCGAGATGAGGGCTTCTGAATCAGATGCATGCTTCGACTCTGAATCAGAACTTGACAAGGTGAATGACAAAGGGAAGCAGATTATTGATGCGGAGCCCAACGCCACTGTTGCCACTACGAAGATCTAGAAGGAGGAACTAGAAGATCCAGAGGAGGCAGAGCGTCTTTTCCACTCCCATATGTGGGTAAAGGGTTCCCCGCTACGGTTCATTGTCGACAATGGGAGCCAAAAGAACCTCATTTCAGCAAATGTCGTGAAGCGGTTGGGCTTGCCGACCACAGCGCACCCACAACCATACACCATCGGGTGGCTTCACCAAGGACGGGATCTTCGCGTCAGCCAGCAGTGCCACCTTCCCTATAGCATCAATCCCTTCACGGATGAGGTATTGTGTGACATTGCTCCTATTGATGTTTCTGATGTATTATTAGGCCAACCATACTTGTGGAAGCGACATGCTGTGTATGAGTCCCGACCTCGCGCTGTTATTGTTACTTTGGGAAATAAATTGTACAGGATACCAGAGGTACCACTGCCTCCCACTATCTCTTTTGTTACTACAAGACAATGCAGTAAGCTCATTTCCCAAACCAGAAAATTTGTTTTCCTGATGATCCGCCCCCAGGGCAAGAAGAAGAATGTGGCCACGACCTCCAAACATGGCTCCTTTGCACGACAACAACAAATGGACAAGGTTGTGGAGGAGTACGGGGACATCTTCACCTCACCCACAGGGGTGCCTCTACATTGTCAAGTCAAGCACCCTATTGAACTGACCCTAGGTGCGCCGCTACCCAATGGACCGATCTATAGGCGCTCTTTTCTGGAGAATGATGAAATCAAGAGGCTGATTTAGGAGCTACTGCAGAAAGGTCACATCCGACCAAGTTCATCACCCTGTGGGAGCCCAATCGTGTTGGTACAGAAGAAGGATGGGACTTGGAGACTCTGTATTGATTATCGGGTGCTGAACAAGATCACTGTGCGGAATAGGTACTCGATCCCACGAATTGATGACCTTCTGGACCAACTCAAAGGGGAAAAATATTTCAGCAAGATCGACTTGAAGTCTGGGTATCACCAGGTACCAATCGAACCCTCTGATGTGTGGAGGACTGCCTTCAAAGCCAAGGAGGGCCTTTTCAAATGGCTCGTCATGCCTTTCGGATTGACAAATTCTCCCGCAACCTTCATGAGGTTGATGGATGACATCTTGTGTCCATTCACCAACTCATTTATAGTGGTATACTTGGATGACATTCTTATCTTCAGCCAGACTTGGGAAGAGCACCTCCACCACATTCGAGAAGTCCTCCAAACACTGCGGCAACACAAGTTGTGTGCCAATTTGGAGAAGTGCACTTTTGGCATGACCTAGGTTCAATATCTGGAATACATTACTGATGAAAGGGGGGTGCATGTGGATCCAGCCAAGATCCAAGTCATTCGGGATTGGCCAGCCCCAACCACCCTAACAGAGCTTCGCAGCTTTCTGGATCTTGCTAATTTCTACCACAGGTTCATGTTGGGATTCTCTCATATCACTTGGCCCTTGAGTCAAGTCACTAAGGGAGGAGCAAAAGAAAAATTCTATTGGTCAGAATCTCAATAGAAGGCGTTCGTAGAATTGAAACATCGCCTCTGTTCTGCCCCAGTGCTCACATTACCAGACTTGCAACAACCATTTGAGATCGAGACAGATGCCTCTAACTATGCTATTGGGGCAGTTCTTACTCAACAGGGGCATCCAGTGGCATATCGTAGTGAGACATTGTCCGACACAGTTCGAAAGTATCCCACTTATGACAAAGAAATGTATTCCATTGTACAGGCTTGTCGACAATGGAAGCATTACATTTTGGGGAAGGAGACAATCATCCACACAGACCACTGACCCTTGCAGTTCATACAGACACAAGGGAAGTTGCAAAACGATCGCCATCAAAAGTGGTCCACATATCTGCAACAATTTCATTTGAACATCAAGTACAAGAAGGGTAGGACCAATAATGTTGCAGATTGTCTCAGCCGACCACCGATCATGGCCATAACCACTGTTCTCAACTCTTGTGGGCATGAGACTTCTGATTGGCCGCTTCTCTACAAGAGCGATCCAGAATTCAGCCACACATACAAGGCACTCCTGGGGGGTATGCAAGTTCCAAATTTTCACCTCCAAGATGCACTATTATGTCACCTGGGACATCTTTGTGTTCCTTCAAGCGAGTGTGCCAAGATGATATGGGAAGCGCACTACAATCGAGTCGCTGGACATTTTGGGGTCAACAAAACAGTGGCAGTACTATAGAAGTATTTCTATTGGCCGAACCTTCGACGGGATGTCGAGAAGTACATCAGATCCTGCATTGCATGCGCCATTTCCAAACCGACCATTAAGAAGCAAGGGCTATACTTCGTTACCTACCCCTAGTCGACCTTGGGAATCCATCTCCATGGATTACATTTCAGGCCTTCCTTCTACTAAGCATGGAAACGATTGTGTTTTGGTGGTCATCGACAGATTCTCAAAGATGACCATTATGGCGGCCTGCAAGAAGAATATCACAGCAGAAGCCACTGCTAAACTCTTCTTTGAACGAGTGTGGGTGCACTTTGGAATCCCACAATCTATCATATAAGATCGCGACAGCAGGTTCCTTAGCACATTTTGGTCTAGCCTTTGGTCAATGTTGGACACCAAGCTCACCAAGTCCACAGCTTTCCATCCCCAAACTGATGGCTAGACAGAGGTCGTCAATAGGATGATTGTACACATTCTACGCATGTACAATTCAAAGCATGCACGCACATGGGATGAGAGCCTTCCCTATGTACAACACAGTTATAACCGGGCTCTCCACAGCTCAACCGGTCACAGCCCCTTTCAGGTGGGCTTGGGATTCTAGCCACTATGTCCCATTGACGTAGCCATGCCATTTGCAACTACTCAAGCCGATTTGGCTCATGTCCAGTTTGAAGCTAACAAATAAAACAACTTCATCGAGCGCATTCAGCACATCCGCCAACAGGTTCATGAAATATTGGACAGAGCCAATGCTAAGTACAAGCAACGACATGATCAACATCGGGTGCCACACAACATCCAGGTGGGCGAAAATGTGTGGCTACATTTGCAGAAGGAGCGCCTCACTGGACCCCACCGCAAGATTCGCCCGCTCCGATATGGGTCGTACACCATCACCAAGGCTGTAGGGAACAATGCCTTCGAGCTCATTATTCCACCATTCCTTGGTCTGCACCCAGTATTCAATGTAGACCGCCTTCGTCCCTACTTCCCACCTCTATTGGACACCTCTGACATTGCAGAAGAACTCACACCAAAAGAGTTAAACCAGTGCATGGAAGCGGGAGCCACCATAGGCTGTATCGCTGGACATGCAAATCAAGAACACTTGCCGACGGAAGATCCCCAGCGTATCGGGTTGTCAAGAGTTTGCAGCTCTTTTTGCACCAAGGCAAGTGGTTCACCCGAGACCAAGTTCAGCAGTTTTCTCATCTCATAGAGAACTCAATGCAATGGAGACCATTTGCTTCCTAAGGGGAGGAATGATCCCGGGTGGATATTGGTGGCCACCGATCTATTCCACTTGGGGCCCCACCATTGTCTCTTTCGATTTTTTTCACAACTTACTATTTTAGCAGTTTTTCGAGTCTTTGAACCTTGAAGCCATTTTTGGCCCCAAGCAGAGATAGTATGCAGAAGTTACGTCCTTGGGAATTTGAAACACCCAATTTACCAAAGCGGGGCCCATAGTTTTGACTTCATCTCCTAGGGTTAGGTTTTGGACGTTTAGAATTCTCCATTATTTCTCCATAATAAATAGGCCCTCGAGCCTCATTGTAATACAGTTCAGAGGTTTGTAGTCACCACATCTCTTCTCAGAGATTCGCTACCAGCACCCTAGCTATTTTATTTCCATCATGTTTGTAAGCATATTTCTGTGATTTGATATTAAATGAAATGAAACCTTATTTCCGTGGGGGAAGCATGTGTTGAGATATCCTTTGCACTACCGTTGATCAGAAGCTTGTCATTTATGTCAACCTGCAAGCACTCAGGCTAACCCAATATTGAATGGGAAATTTGACCTACAAAAATTAATATATTCTAGGTCAATAATTCTTTTGATGGTTTCTACTTGTCGAGATGTTTCCATTGATATATGGCACGCCATGTAATTCTTCACTGTTTGAGAGATATTCATGTTTAGAAGTTTGTACCTCACTAGTGGGCTAAACCCCATGGGGTTGGGGCATGGGTCATTGAAAAGTCATAATTAATATTTTTTGAAAGCTCCTAAAATCCCTCCCACGTTCACTTGTTGAAGCCCCTCTCAACTTAAGCATTCATATATATTGTGATCTTCATTTCCTCCCTTAGGCAAGGGATTCGGCCATCTCAAAACATGGTCATCGTGGAATTTTCGCTCTAAACTACGAAGGATCGTAAGCTGAAATTTTTAATGAGGCTGAAGCCAAAATATTGAGGAAGCTGCAGTAAAAATTTCAGATCAAGTTGCACAATATTTTTGGAGATATGATCTATCGAAGTAAGGGTTTTTGCAGCTCCCGAAATTCATCTCAAATAAGTGACCTTGGTAAATTCATCATAAACTCTCTCTCTAAGTATCGATTGGAATGTGTAAAAACGTGATGGATAGTGCACATTATTTAATTTTTCCTCTATCAATTTCAAAGACAAATGAATAAATAGTGACACGTGGCACTCCGTACAAGTTCACTCTCACTGAAAATAGTCCATAATTAGGGCAAAGTGTGAGAAATTGGGTATAACTCTCTCTTAAAGAATCCAAATTGGGTCACGAACCGTGGCATTGGAAAGAAGACTCATAGCGAATACTATAGGACTGAAAATCAGATATTGAGGACCTCGAAATAACAGATACACCAGATTCAATATCAAGCTCCTAGAAGGCAAGAAAGCTAGATCATGTGTTGTCAAGGATTGCAAAGGACCGAATTTCTACGCATTTAAAAGAAAAAACAAGGTGCAACAGAGGGTAGCATGACAAGAGTAAAACTAAAGGTGCATAACAGAAGCAAGAAGTTCATCATATGAAGTCTTCAAGTGGGTAGCACCGCATACAATCATTGTAAAGGTATCATTGTACTTAGTCATTGTAAATACATTATTGTACAAATTGGACTAGTGTCCTATCTACCAAGGGTTGAAGAGGCAGTATTGGGAGGTTTAGGATCATCATTAGGTGGTTGTGTCAAAGTTGGCGTTATGGTCTAGTATACCTTCTTCTTCTACATCATTCTATATCGTTGCAAAGTGGACCATTTTCCCCGTACTAGGGAGTCCATTCTTCTTTTATTATTCTATAGGGTGGTAGGGTGGTGCTAGGTTGAGTTGTAGCTCATTGGGTGTTGGGGCATCCATTCAGGGACTACCGAAGAATCTCTAGCATTGGAGCGTCCATCCAAGTGGAGCCGGAGAAGAATGTTTTTCTAGATTCTAGGAAGTTGGAGCTTTATTTTCAATTGAGTTGAAAAAGAATTATTAGAGAAAGCATTAGGTGGTTTTTATCCGAGGGGTTACTACCTTAAAAATTGTGTGCATTTTTGTTCCTCTTGTTTGCTTTGTATAATTGTACAAACAAGGGATAATAATTGAAGATTAACTAATTCTCTAATTGAAAGAAATACTTGATCTACCCCCTCTTAGTATTTCCAACAATTGGTTTCAGAGCTTGGTTCCTTCAATAGCGCTTTAACATACCGAAGGAGGTCATGGAGCATACCAAGAATGGTGTACCTCTATTCAATGAAAATAGTTATGCACTCGAAAGGAAGAATGGAGGTCTATCTCTTGCCAGCAAGGTTACGAAGTATGGGAAACTGCTCAAAATGGATTTACATCAACCGCGATGAACAAGGTAAGAAGAATTTGGTAAATGATGCAAAAGAAAACAATATTATTATCGTTGACTCTATTGAATCGCTTATCATAAGGTGTTGGGTTGTAAAATCAGTCTCAAAAATGTATGGGACAAGCTTGAGAATATATATGCAGGTGACTAAATGTCAAAGAAGCAAAGCTTCAAATCTATAGAGCAAAAATTTGAGCAACTCGGAATGAAAGAAGATTGCAAAAATATCAATGCATACTTCCAATACGTTGATGAAATAACCAATACTCGAAGGATTGGGAGAGCAGCTGACGAGAAGACCATTATACGGAAGATTCTTAGAACGCACAGGAGATTCAACCCAAAGGTATCTGCCTTAGAATACAAGCAAATCGACAAAATCAGCAAGGAAGAATTACATGGAGTTCTCATAGCATATGAAATGAGACTTTGATGAAGAAAAGGGTACTACAAATCTAGAAACTGCGTTCGTTGCATCTAAGCAAACCAATAAGGACAAAAAAATTTCAATTGAAATTACATGCACCCGCAAGTGTGAAGAAAAGGGAGATGATGGAGAAGGTCTTTCGCATGAAGAATATGCTACTTTACGAGAAAAGAGACTAAAACCGGTAATGGAAAATTCAAAGGTAAACTTCCATTGATATGTTTCGATTATGGTGAGGTTGGGCATTTCGTAGCAAAATGTACGAACAAAAGTGAGTGGCAACTCAAAAGGAAAGAAAGGCTTTAAGAAATTCAACAAGCAAGGCAAAAATAAAGGATCGAAAAGGAACTTTCTCTAAAGAAGATAGCTCTCATCCGATGAAGAAAGTGAAAGCAAAGAAGAAGCTAATGAGAAAGTATTGTTTATGGCCAAGCACGATAAACAAGAGGTATCAAACAATGAAGAAGAAGGGTTGACTCGCAGAATGAATTTTATGAGGAGGCAATAAAGCTTATAAAAGAGCTCAATGATGAGAATATCCGTTCCAAAACTCTTGAAGAAAAAGTTCAAGGTCTCAAAATTGAGGTTGAAGAACACAAATGTATCAAGAGTCACTTCAAAAGAAGTTGAAGAAAGAAAGCAAAAAAGGGGAGCATTAGAAGCCGAAGTAGTCTCACCGCGTAAGGAAGTGAAGAAGGGAAAAAATATCCAAAACTATGCCAACATCTCAAGGGCATTGGAAGAAATCATCAACAATCAACGATCTTACAACAACAAACCGTCTTGGTTACAAAGAAGAAGAAGAATGACTCTACAACAAAATACAATGAACCTATGAGATTTGACATACATGAAGACTTCATTGGACAAAGATTCGCAAGCACATCCTTGGAAGACGATCTCTACCAAAGATTTTCATCCAGCACTCAACATCTTTTTCATGGCTATTGTTATTCATGGAAAATTGGGTCATATCGTAGAATGTTGCACGACTCTATGAACCAATACAATTCCAAGAGATTCTTCAAATATGAACCCCCTGTGGCTCAACGAAACATCAATAGATTTGAAAATTTAAGAAATAATTTGGAATGTTACAAATGTCGAACTTTGGAAACATAGCCAAATACCTGCGTGACTTGAAAATCCTCCAAAAGAATATTCGAAGCCACGAATGAACGTAACATGGAAGAAGAAGAAGATCGATAATTTTTCTCGCTTCAAGGCTCAAAAAAGGAAATATGTGTGGTATGCTGACGTACAAGGTTACTCAACGCATATGATTGGAGATAGAAGGAAATTCGATATCTCGAAAGAGAAGAAGGATGGAACCATATCCTTTGGAAATGATGATCTTCAAATGTTATAGGATCAGGTACCATCACTCGAAGCAAAGATGTTATAGCCAAGAATGTTCTATTGGTCAAAAACATGAATCACAATCAGCTCGTTGTTGGACAAATGTGTGATCAAGGACACACAATGCTATTCAAATCCACAAAATGTGAAATTAGGAAAGCTAGTGTATGGTAAAATTGTGGCTACAAAGCAAGTCGAGCTCCAAACGACATATATGTTCCGGATAAAGCAACTAAAGCATGTCTACTATCTAAAGAAGATGAAAGTTGGTTATGGCACAAACGAATGGGTCATATAAAAATTTGACAATCTTGTCGTGATAAGAAAAAAGGAAGTAGTACGAGAAAATGTCAAAAATCTCAAAACCTTCCAAAACACTATGTGAGGCATTTCAAGATGGCAAGCGCATTAAAAGTCCAATTTAAAACAAAAGAACACTTTTCATCACATCCATTGGAATTGATACATACCGATCATGTGGTCCTGTGAGAACAAAAAGGATTAGATGGAGAATTAGTCATGTTAATGATAGATGACTATACCAGGATGACAAAACTCGCCGCTTTCCTAAAGAAAAATCCGAAGCATTTGAGTGCTTTAAGATCTACAAGGAGTTGGTTGAAAATGAAAGTCATTTGAAAATAAAGTGTTTAAGATCGATAATGGTGGAGAACTCAATTCTAAATTATTTCAACAATACTCGTGACGAAAATGGAATAAGAAGGAAATTTTCAATAGATCGAACACCTCAAAGAAATGGAGTTGCCGAAAGAAAGAATAGAACTGTACAGAAATGGGTAGAACAATGTTGAAGGACTCAAAATTGGATGAAAAATTTCTGTTCAAGCAATTGATATGACAATATTCATTATCAACCGAAGTCTTCGCAGAAATAATTGCAACAAGACTCCATATGAATTACGAAAAGGAAAAGCAAACTCTAATGTAAAATATTTCGACCTTTTAGAAGCAAAATGTTATATCAAAAGAGAAGATCAAAATTTGGGTAAGTTTGAATCACGTGTTGATTAAGGTATCTGTTGGTTACTCACAAAAGAAAGGCCTATAAATGCTATAATCTAAGACGAAAACATATAGTGGAGAGCATAAATGTTACATTTGACGAAGATGGTGTTCTAGCGAGTAATGATGAAGATCTAGAATCTTTGAAACTTGAGATAGAGGCTGAAAAGACACAGATAAAATTGTAGAACAAGAAGCAACTATCAATGAGGAATAAGCAAACACAATGATCATCAAGATATACCAAAAACAACAACAAGAATCTCCTCCAAGGAGAACAAAAAGAGTGGATTCAAAAGAACCATCCATCAAATCAAATCATTGGTGACATAAATGAAGGTCGACAGCTCTTCGTTTCATCACAACAAGCTCACGCGGCTTTTTTCTAGCAACCTTTCGAGCCTAGTAGTTTTGAGGAAGCCACCAAAATGAACATTGGGTAGCAGCTATGAATGAAGAATTGATCAAATTGAGAAGAATAACACTCCGGGGAATTAGTTCCACTGTACCCAAAAGATAAAAATTTCATTGGACTAAATGGGTGTTCGTGAACAAATTGAATGAATATGGGCAAAGCTACCGAAACAAAGCAAGATTGGTTTGCAAAGGCTATGCACAAGTGGAAGGAATTGATTTTGACGAAACATTTGCACTAGCTGTTTAATGGAAGCCATCCGAATGTTTCTCGCCTATGCATGTTCAAGAAAAATCAAAGTCTACCAAATGGATGTTAAGTCAAAGATTTCGAATGGAGAATTAGAAGAAGAAGTTTACATCAAACAACCCGAAGGTTTTCTACTATCACAAAAAGAAGACTATGTTTCGTAGTTAAAGAAGGCTCTATATGGTTTCATGCTAGCTCCCGTAGTATGGTATGCTTGTCTCGATGGATATCTACGTCAACAAGGGTTCAATAAAGGTACCGTTGATAGCAATGTTTATGTACAAATAGATAAAGATAATTTAAACAAATTGTTGAGGTATATGTGGATGATATAATATTTGGTAGCAATGATGATGGAATAACTAAGAAACTTTTCTACAAAGATGCAAAGTGAGTTTGAGATGTCTTTACTTGGTGAGCCGACATACTTCTTAGGCTTCAAATATCTCAGCAAGAGAAGGGAATATTTATATGTCAAGCCAAGTACATCAAGGAAATGCTCAAGAAATTCAAATTTGGAAGATTGCAAACTGCCCTCACTCCAATGGTAACAGGTTGTAAATTGAGCATAGACAACTCGATCTAAGGATGTGGATCGAAGTTGTACAGATCTATGATTGGTAGTCTTTCTATATGTAAATGCACTTCGCCAAATGAGATTCCAAGCAACACCTAAAAGAATCACATATTATTGCCGTCAAAAGAATTCTTCGACATCTAAAGGGCACAAGAATATGGCTTGTGGTATCTCAAGGGTAACAATCTCATTATTCAAGCCTTTACAGATGTAGATTGGGAAAGAAGCATTGATGATCGTAAGAGTACTAGTGGAGCAAAGATTCTATCTAGGTGGTTGGTCTCGTATCATGGTTGAGAGAAAAAGCAAACTTCAATCTCGTTATCTGCATGAAGTGAATACATTGTACATATCATCATGTTGTACTCAAGTTCTTTTGAGGAAACAAACTTTGCAAGATCTTCAAGTAAAATTTCAGTGAGCCTATTCCCATATTCCGTGACAACACTAGTGCCATTAGCATCTCCAAGAATCCTATCATGCATTCAAAAACAAAACACATTTCGATCAAATATCATTTTGTTAGAGAAACAAAGTCGTAAAAATAATATCAAACTTGAGTATGTTTGTACAAAATAACAAATTGTTGATATCTTCACTAAACCTTTAATCTCATGTGGAAGCATTTCAATATCTTCACAAAAGCCCTAAGATTCTCCCAAGTTCTCATTAGATTTTCCCTTTTCAATAATATAAAGAAAGAGTGGAAGTGTAGACAAGTCTCAAGGGATGGTTGTGTGTCAAGCACGAGTGGAAGTGTGTACACAGCCCACAAGATGGTTAGGTTTCGTGGGGAGTTACCTCTTTGCCATTGATGTCAAATGGGAGAGAATGTTGTAGGAAGAGGTGTCATGATCGCAAGCAGGAGTACTTGTGTTTCCATCAATACCAAAGGGGGAGATTGTTGATCAACATGGTTGTCATTGATGTCAACCTGCAGACACTGTGGGCTAACTCAATATTGAATGGGAAGTTTGACCTAACAAATTAATATATTCTTGGGTCAATAATTCTTTTGATGGTTTCTAATTTTCTGATATTTTTCCATTGATATATGGCACGACATGTAATTCTTCACCGTTTGAGAGATATTCATGTTTGAAGTTTGCAGCTCCCGCTTAGTGTGCTAAAACATGGGGTTGGGGCATGGGTCATTGAAAAGTCATAATTAATATTTTTTTAAGATCCTAAAATCCCTCCCATGTTCACTTGTTGAAGCCCCTCTCAACTTAAGAATTCATATATATTGTGATCTTCATTTCCTCCTTAGGCAAGGGATTTGGCCATCTGAAATAGGTCATCGTGGAATTTTCTCTCTAACGTTGTTTATAATGTATGTGAAAAAAAGCTGAAATTTTTATGAGGTGAATCGGAAAATCCCGAGGAAGCTGCAGAAAAAATGTCAGATCAAGTGGCACAATATTTTTGGAGATAGGATCTCGTGGAAGTAAGGGCTTTGGCAAGTGCTCCTAAAATTCATCTCAAAGAAGTGACCTTGGTAAATTCATCATAAATATCTCTCCGAGTATCGGATTGGAATTCCGTAAAATTCGCGATGATAGTGCGCGCGCTTTCGTAATTTTTTCTCTATCAATTTTAGAGACAAATGAATAAACAAAGTGACACGTGCACGCTCGTACAAGCGCTATGCGTCGAAACAGACTCATAATTAGGGCGAGCAGAGATGTCGTATAAATCTCTCTTGAAGAATCCAAATTGGATCGTGATTCAGAATTGGAAAGAAGACTCGTGAGGACTACCACAGACTAAAATCAGATATTGAGGATCTGAAATAATAGAGATACACTCGGGATTCAATATCGAAAGTCTCTAGGAAGGCAAGAAAAAGCGAGCTCTGTGCTGTCAAGGAATGCAAAGGACTCAGACTTTCTACCGGGAAAAAAGAGGCACATAGGGTAGTAGTATGTAGTATGACAAGAGCAAAGCATCCAAGGTGCATAACAACAAGCAATAAGTTCATCATATGAAGTCTTCCAAGTGGGCAGCACTCGCATACAATTATTGTAAAGGTACCATTGTACTCAAGTCATTGTGAAATACATTATTTGCAGTAAATTGTAGTAGTGTCTCTGCTTTACCAAGGAGGAAGAGGGCAGGCATGCTGGGAGGTCTAGGGTCATCATTAGGTGGTTTTGCCAAAGTTGGGGTTATGGTCTAGTATGTCTTATTCTTCTTGCATCATTCTATATCATTGTAAAGTGGACCATTTCTCCTCTGCGGGCTGTGTCCATTCTTCTTTTTATTCTTCTCATAGGGGTGGTAGGGTGGTGCTAGGGTGAGTTGTAGCTCGTTGGGTGTTGCATCCATTCAATGACTACCGAAGAATATCGGGCATAGAGCCGCTCCATCCAAGAGGCCGGAGAATTTTTCTAGAGGTTCTAGGAAGTTGGGAGCTTTATTTTTCAATTGGAGTTGAAAAGAATTATTAGAAAAGCATTAGGTGGTTTTTGTCCCGTGAGTGGGCTTTCCACCTAAAAATTGTGTGCATTTGTGTCTCCCTGTTTGTTTCTATAATTGTACAAACAAGTTGATAATAATTGAAGATTAACTAATGCTCTAATTGAAATAACATACTGATCCACCCACCCTCCCGAAACATTTCCAACAACTACAAAGTATGTGATTTCTACAGAGGGTACGCAGACATTGACGGGAGTGAAGCTCAAGGCGCTCGCTAATGAAAATTGGGAAGGTGGTCCATTAGATGGGAAGAGAACATCAGGAGGCATCTCTAGCATAGGACCAACAATAGTTTCTTGGTAGCAGGTGAAGCATATATCGGCTTGTACTTAGTTCAACCGAGGCAGAGTACATGTGAAGCTAGTCAGACGTAATGCGAGGCCATCTGGATGAGGAAGATACTCTCGTTGGTTTTTTTGGTCATTGGATGGATCCGGCGGTGATACATTGTGATAACCCGAGTTTGCATAAAACTCTCGCTAACCCAATATCCATGAGAGGTCTAAGCATATTGACATCCGGTACCACCATCTCGTAGATTGTGTTCAGAGGCACATTATGTTGTTGAACTACATTCGCGTAACATCGTGATGTAGATATCTTCGACGTGGCTGAATTTACGAAGAGAAAATTTGAATACCACGGGAGGCGAGGATCGGGCAGTTTGATAATTCATTTCTTTGCTGAGAGCTAGTGTAGAAAATTCAACAAGAAAAATGCACTACATACCGTTGCTGGGATTCCAAGTACACATGAGTGAGGAATTCACTCGACACATTAGTGCTAATGTGGGCGTACCAATTTTGAAATAAATTGGAAAAATAAATTATAATCTTGTCTCATTACAACTTGTAATAGTTAACTAAGTGTGATATTCTTAGTTAGCTCAAGAATTTCAAGTTAAGGGTCAAAGAGTGGGCATGTAGAGCGATTCTATTATTTAGCTGAAGTCAGTTGCGTTGTAGCACTAGTGTGGTGTGAGTGCAATCGCTTTAACTCAAATTAATTGAGCTAAAATAAGTTTAACTAGTTGTAATCGATTGATGAGCTATTGGAACATCAAATGAATTAAAATAGATTTAATTCACAAGTAGTGATATACCAAGTAACTAATGATTCACTATTAATAGCTGCATGAATGCCAATTATGATGATGACCTAGTGGAGACAAATGTTAAAGGAAAGTAAAGCTATTAGTTGTATTATTAGTGAATTTACGTGAGCACAATTATAAAGCCACAGGGAAGCCCATGATGGATTGCACAATCAAGGAAGGTTGAAATTCCTATTTAATGAAGAATTATTTTGCCTAGGGGATAGCGTGAGCAAGGAAGGTTTAAGGTGGGCAAAGAAATTGACTATGTGTTGGTCCAATTTTTTCCTAGATGAGTGTGAAACAATTGGTAGAGTGTATGAGGCTGTGGTGAGAACACATGCATTGTATTGTTTCATGATTCCTTGGTTTATTATACAATAAAGATAGAGGGGTTTTGAGCAGTCATCTCCCTAGGAAAATATTGTGTTGTGATACTTATTTACTATCTTTCTCTTACTTGCATGTGATTGAGCGATCATGATTTATATTCCACAAATATTGTAGAAGGATTCAATATCTTGTTTAAGTGCATTGCATGATTGGGTTGAAATGGGACACTTACTCCTAAGTCAATGTTGATGGGACACTTACTCCAAGATGAATGTTGGGAAAGACATCCTATGGGGTGTTCATTTTGTTTAATATGGATAAGGAAATTCACAAAGGAAAAAGGAAAAGGCTTTTGGAAAAGAAAAATGACATATTGGAACATTTATTTATGAAAATAATGTTTGTTAGGAGAAAAATGGAGATGAAAGAGTCACATGTTGCATGTGAGGAGGGAAATGATGGAAAATACTGAAAAATGAAGAAATAGAGGCTTGATCAATAAAAAGGCTACGAGAATCTATTGGTACCTTTTTTTTCAGCTTTTAGCTTTGAGTCTCTTCATTATTCTTTGTCTCTTCTCTCACTCTTGGACACTTATATTTTTCTTGAGCACTTTGCATTAAAGTAAGGAAAGAAAAGAAGGCAAAAAGAAGGAAGGAGCAAGCAAGGAAAGAGCATGATCAAGCAACCATAATAGGATTCTTGGTAGGTATCGATTTTCATGTTTGTTTTCCTGCTAGATATGGCATGTATGGTATTGCATGTAGCTACTTTTCTATCTTATAGCATGTGTTTTTCCGTGTGTGTCGTAGTTTTTAGCCTAGCCTTTCCATTTCTCGGATGGTTATGTGTATTATAGTTTCTCATGTTTTGGTTTATCCAAATTTCCGCATGGATTCAAAGGTGATTGAAGTGGATCTCTAAATTGATAAAAAACATGGCCTAGTAACCCCCGAACTAGACTCAAGTGTTGCGTATATCGACATAGTGTGTTGCTCTGCAATAGAGAATCATCGACTTAAAATGGCAAGATATATGGTAAAGCCTAGAGGTGGTTTGCCTGGTTTAGGGCTTACCAGACATCCGGGTTTGGATTGAATTAAACCCGATAGGTGGGTGTTTCTCAGTTGGGCCTAGTAGTCCCAGGATGGGATGCAAAAGTGCCTGAGTGTATGCTCTGCATTTATGGCCTAGTGATCCTTGATTCAAACCTATGGATTGAAATAAAGCTTCGAGAGACTAGGAGCAGAAATTTTCGTTTCATGGTGTAGGCAAGAGAACTTCGATAGCATTCATGATCATTTGGTTCTTTTTCGTTGGTTATGAGTCCTTACATCCATGCTTGAATATGGCATGGGGGTGATTGGCTGAAGATAGATTTGGCTCAGCCAATATATGGTCGGGTGGAACATGAAAGTCCCATCTCCGATTATTTTTTACATTCTTAAATGAGAAGCTCATTCCTTTGTAGCATATGATGTATAAATGTATTGGTTATTATGTGGACTTTATTGTTGTTGTATCCATCGTATTTATAATGTTATTTATGTTGTTATAAGCATGTATTTTGACAGTTGATGATATAGATCTCTTCATGTTTTTACATGTAAATGAATGCACAAAGTATCTATGGCAAAATAGATTGTATTGTAGCCTATGATGTAGGGAAGAATTGCTTCTAGCGAATCTAAGATAAGTATGAGACCCCTATGCTATGTTCTATCGCTGATACATGTAGCTTTCTACGTTTGTGACATGTTTTATGAAATGCTCGCAAGGATAGTAGGGGTCCAGCTTTAGTCCTTCTCCGGATATTTTTGTAAATACATGACTGCTTTGGTCATTTTAATTCATCTTTGAACTTGTCATGATAGTTCTAGGAAAGAGCACTAGGTCCTGGACTTGAAAAGTGGCTCAAATATTGGGTATTCCCACACATCACTAAGGAATTTATTCCTGGGAAAATGGCTTGTGGGCATATGCATGCATCCAGAGACTCGATGACGCTAGCTTGCGTGCCTGTGCATGTGTCCAGAGGCATAAAGCAAATTTAGGTGATGGGACCTAGGGGACGCCGCTGGATGGTTGGGTTAGCTCTCCCGGAGGTGTTATTTGTTTGATGCACATGGTCTGTGTGAAGACTTTCATCAATTCCACTTCCTCTAAGGTCACCTAGGAGGTTTGAATCTCACCATAGTAGCCTCTTGTCGTATGTACAGTTAGTCACGTGTGCAGATCTAAAGTGTTACATGTTGAGTCATATCGCCATATATGTATATGTATGTATATATATGTATATGTGTGTATACATACACACACACACACACACATACACATATATAGGATCTGAGGCTCCACCCACTTCAAGAGGTCGTAGTCCGTAAACGACTTCATATTCAACATCCCATCTATCACAATGAGATTCAAACCGATTTCATAGTCTCTAAGAGGTCTTTAGTGGTCACTGTCCTCTTTTTCTGTTTTTCCTAGATAGAGACGTTTGACTTCTTTATTCGAGAGAGAGATACATTCCTACTCTCGTCATTGCATGGGTTTATTATAGGCCCTAGGATAATCACTCTCTTTCGTTTGGCTCTATCACAGTAGTATGGCGGGAGAGCGAATATTTAGTAGATTCCATGAATTTGGGATGGGGAAAAAATGACTAAGTTTCGACAAATTGCCCCTCCACCTCCTATATAGCTCTATAGTTATTCGTAGATATGTTACAATCCCTCTCCATTCTAATACATAAGCCTCAAAAGGAAATAATGTCTCATTTGGTTCTCTCCTTCATGAGTAATGTGTTAAACTTGGATAGTAGGACAGTTGTTATGAGGTGCTTCTTACAACCTCTCTCTCTCTTTATGTGGCACTCTTTCCAACAACATAATCATGTTTAGTATCGGGGAATTCATCAGTGATTAACATCATTGCAAAGTCTTCGTAGTGATTACGAGTAGCTCATTCCGAGACTAGTTCCAATTTTTCCATGTGTTTATGTAATTCCATAGAATTATCTTATATGTTGTACAGGGTTTCCTTTCATTGGTGAAACCCTTCTAATATCTCCTTTTTATATTCATGCATTGTTTTTGGTATGG
Source organism: Pinus albicaulis (assembly GCA_034641835.2). Taxonomy (NCBI): domain Eukaryota; kingdom Viridiplantae; phylum Streptophyta; class Pinopsida; order Pinales; family Pinaceae; genus Pinus; species Pinus albicaulis. The sequence goes on along the minus strand of JAXQQM020079187.1, from coordinate 136,806 downwards.
ATTTGTTACATGTTTAGGTGATGCGCTAGCCATTTTCTTATTTTCCTATTTATATTGACTATATTCTTAAATACCTTTGATTGTAGGTCATGATTAGACACTAATATACTTCATTTTATTTCTATCTTGGGTTTATGTGGAAACTTGTCAACCCTTCCGAATTTGTTGGGATGTGGCTCGGTTGTAGAGGCTGTGAACGTTTCGTTTTTTGGATGTGCTCATTTATATTTACCCCTTTAGTGTTTTTATCAAGTTTGAAACAAGTTATATTCACTTCGTATTTTCAGAAAAATAATGCATTTAATTGTTTTCTTCATCATTACATCTTTTCCTGCCTTTGATGATGGGTGGAGTAGTTCACCCGAGATGTCAGATCATTTCATAAATTTCTAGCTAGCTCTACAACTCTAGAAACGTTCACCAACGTTGATGTTTTATTTAGATATTTAGTAGGCACAAAAAGAAGTCCATTAGATGAGCAAACATAAATAGACATTGCAACCAGGCACAGTCAGGTCCGTCAACATAGCATATCACTCACATATGCGCATTTATGACATGAACAACTCAACTTGAGCTAGGGCACACTCATGCGTTATTTTACCTAACCACTATCAATGTAAATCGCATTTTCCTCCACACTAAATTGACATATTATTAATGTTATAATATGTAATTTTTCCTAAATCGGATTGATTATAATGATTTTGTAAAAAATAGGATGTTTTGTTATTGGTAACATATCCAATGTGTAGTTCAAATTCATCAAATGTATTTGGATGTAGTTTAATGAAGTATATTTTGGTTTTGTTAAACATTTTGGATCTCAAATTTCGACAATTCTATCCCATATTGAATTGAACTGATACTTTGTGGAAATATCGAACTACATATCTGTATCATGATCCCTTTTATGGAAACTATGCCGTAGAATATGGTGCACAAAGCCATGGTATATAATATTTGGTTGAATCACAAGTAATTTTTGTAAATAGTTTTGGTTGATTTGGGTAGAAGTCAATGGTTGAGATACTTTTTTCCACTTATGTTTTCCTTGTAGATGTTGAATTATAGTATTTTGCATGCCAAAAATATTTCTCTCATGGTATTTTTGTTTTCTTTATGTTTTAATATGTTACAAAATAAACTACTTCCAAGAAAAACATTATGATTTATAAGAGTTTCCTAAATTATGAATATTGTGTAGATTCGTTGTCATATGTTGGTCGTGTATCAAGTTGGTATTCTATTACCACCATTATATGTCGTTTAGGAACCTCCCTCTCCATATAAATGATAAAAACATATCATGGAATTTTTGGATGATGAAAATCATGAGAAAAATCAGAGGAGGCCGAGAACAAGCCGATAAAGACTAGAAAGGTGTGTTTTAATATATTGTTTTGTTCAATTTCTTTTAGAGAAAGAATACAAATTTATCGGTGGTGCAGTTTAATTATTTTAATTATTTTGAGCTTGGTTTCATATAGGATGTGCAATCACCATCGTGTTCTAGAATCTATTTGAGTTTTTGTTTTTGGGTCTGTTTGTTATTTTCTTATAAAGGTAACATGATTCTAGTCTCTTGTTTCCTTTCTTTGATATCAAACATGAGCCATTATTAATTACTTCATGGGTTGTTCCCGGCCAGGAACGAAAAATATGGACCATAGGAGGTTGGAAAATATTTCATAGTTGGTAATATAAATTCAACGAATAAGTTAATTGTATAATTGTGATCACTTGTATGTGGAAATAAGACTTCTCTTGACTACAATATCAACACATAGTTTTAGGAGAGTTTGGAGTGGAAGGTTTGCAACACGATTTTTTACACATTGCCTTGAGTTTGGTAATCATACTCTTTAATTATTGTTTCTTATTGTATATTTATTATTTTTATGGATGTATTGTCCATTAATTGTCCAATAATATTACACTTTGTTTACATACATGCATCCAAGCTTTTATCATCAAGGATTCTATTGATTCAATGCATGCAAAATCCATTTTTAATACCATAATTGTTTTTTTCAATTTATGTATCGATTGTAGATAAATTTAAGTCTCTACTCATTTGATCTCATGGAGGATAGGATAATACCTTTGTAAGTGGGAATTTGCTTTTCATGCAGTGGATGAAACCCATATTTTCTTTAACCAAAAGTGATTTGGAAATTTGCTCCATATGTGTCATGCACCTTTCCATCGATCTATTTTAGCATATTCTTCGAATTTTCTTTGGGTCAAGTCTCTACGCACAACGTTTCAATGCACTGGATTTTATTCTAGCTTAAGGGTTCACATGGTGTTTTAACTTTTTAGAGATTGTGCTTCTTTATCCACTAAGTCTCAAAATAACTAGCAATATATTAGATGAAGAAGATAAACTCATAGCATAACGTAGACTATACCAAAAGGAAATAATACTAGTGCAACACACATACTTAGGATGATACACCACATTCATTTATAAAAAATTCTAGTATTTAAAAATATGTAATACAAAGAACCTCAAATTTACTTTTGTGTAAAGTCGTAAAATTTGGCATAAAATGCCTCTCTCATTTTTACAAGTACCAAATAAATAATTTCTACTATTAGAACCTTAGTGATTGTCAACATTGGAAGGTCAAATGACATAATAGATCCTATTTATATAAAACAAAATTATGATGTTGTTATTGATGTTGGAAGAAAAATAATTATAATTCTTTAGCATGATGATAGTGATATCCCAATGACATTCATTATACTTTTTTTCATCTACCAATTAATTTTTCTTACACAATATAACATAATGGAATGTATAAAATGCACACAAAAAATTTCAACATCATAGATGATGCTTTTTAATCGGAGAAATTACTCATGAGGAATAAAAAGCTCTAGATTTCTAAAACTTGAATATGACTATTACAATTATTTTGAGTTTCACTAAGGGTACTTTTGTCGAGATCACCTCACTTAGATTTTGTTCTCACATTATCTTTTTCTTAGTGAATGCTTTGACACCGTGTTCTACCTTTTTAACTCTAAGACATGCTTTCAAAATGTTACAACACTTTTCTTATGTCCAAACCTTTGAATTTCCCATCAAAGTTAATTCTCCATGGGCTTCATTAGTAGTTAGGCTCGACCTATCAATGGAAAGAAGCTACATGTCATTTCATTTATCATTACTTTATTTCTAGCAACTACCAAATGAGTTATTCCATACTTGTCCATCACTTTCGATTACCAAATGTTGTTAATCTTTTTCAACTTTCCTAAATTGTGTAGTAGGTGTTCCACCACTTCCTCGACATTGTCACGTAGGTGTGGATTGCTATCCACTCAAATTTTATTGTCAAATGTTGGATAACATCACGTTTTTAATTTTTTCATATAAACTTGCAATTATGTTGATTTAGGTTGATCCTTTATAGATCATACATCCCACTTAGAAAGATTTTTCTTTCAATCGCAAAATATTGGGTGACTTTGAGGTTTTTGCAATCTCTCCTAAATGTGTTCTTTCTTTGGGAAAAACCACTTTGCATTACCCAACATTAGCTTGATATAACTCACAATAGTTCTCATGATCTTGTCAAGGTTTCACAAACCTTCCTATGCAAGATCTGGTCTCCCTAGAAACCTTCCTTCGTCCTTTACTAAATTAGTCATTGTTGGAAACAATGGGTTTGTCCAACCCTCATTAACCATTCATGGTCTCAGTAATGTTTTTATCTTTGTCAACATTAATGACATAGTAAATACCCACATAGATAGGTATATCAAGCTTAAAAACATGTCAACCATTTTTTATATGATCTTGAAAGGTCCATATCGAATTGATTTCGATTTATTTATTTTCACCATTCAATGTTCCTTGTCAATATATAATAATAACAAGTTTCTAACTTGAAAAATAATGATTTGGTTCACGTGATGTAAATGAATATGAAAGAAGAGCATAAAATGGGTACATTTGATCGATACATTCAAGAGGGTGTAAATGACAGTTTAGAAACAATTCCAAAACGCCATTTTTTTGACATATCCGACATTTTTCGTGTGGTATGTAGATATAACATGAGAAAAAGGATACTATGGAGTATTGATAGTTATGATGGAATTATTTTTATTTTTTGGAATGATAAAGAAGATGAAAAAATCCAATACTAAATCAATCAATTATTATGCTGGTCGGAGGTTTACTCTCGGACCCTTAAGGATCATGTCATATTAGGAAACATACCCACCCACATGTTTGGGCAAACTATAGAAATTTTTTTTCTTCATATGATGCAATTTGCTAGCCAAATATCATACATTATTTATTATATGTTGCATTTTTATTTGCATTGTTTTTCACAAGTTATCTAGAACTCGAGATTTCTAGCATGTAAACCCTACTGTAGCATGATTATGCCTCAAGCTTTTCCTAAAGGTAGAATACCAATTTCTTAAGGTGCTATTTTATATGGTGATGTTTTTATTTCCTATTTTTTATACTATGTCATCTCGCCACATAGTGTGCCAATATCGCCCAACTAAACAAAAATGGTTTCATTTTCTTCCTTTTATGGGGAAAAAATGGCATTGAGATTGTTGATGTTGAGGTATATAGTCATATAAATCCTTCATAGTATACTCTAGTTTATATTTCAATATGTTCATTGTATTTTCATTAGTTTCATACTTTTCTATTGTATATTTTTTCATTTTTGGAAGAGGGAACTTAGTATCGATGGTAGGAAGCGCATGAATTAAAGAAAGAGGAGAGAACAATATCATTGGAGCGTGTAGAGAGAGTAGCAGAGAGAGAGAGAGAGAGAGAGAGAGAGAGAGAGAGAGAGGATAATAGTCTATTGATGCCCTTAAAAAATTCAAATATCATGCATCATACACAGCACATACGTATTTAATTGTCGTAGTCCTTAGAATTGGTGGATTCACCTAAAAATTCCTTGCAACAAAGTGATAATGTTTTAAAGTGATGAAACAATATTTCATGTTTAAATTGTAGTCCAAGCAATATTAATTTGGAAACTAATTGTAATACTTGAAATTTAATATAATATAATTTATGTGTTTAGAAGTTATTTATAGTCAGTACTTGATATTATTTAGCATTGTGAATTAACATATGTAAATTTGCGTTTTCATATTAGATGATCAATGCACATTGTATGTGCATTTTTAAAAATTAGTCGCAAAATCATACTAATTAATTTATGATGATTAATACATGAACACATAAAACCAAGATAGAAAACTATTAAATTAGTAGTTTATATTAATTAATGATGAACAAAACTAAAATGAATATGTGATGAATAAATTAGACGTTTTGTAATAATTATTAATGAAAGTAAAGGAAATGAATATAAACTACTAAATCGGCCATTTATATAAATAATATGAAACTACCAAAAATATACAAATGACTACTCGTTAATTATAAATTTTTTTATTACAAATGACAACTAAAATTTTCATATATATGACTATTAGTAGTTAATTTACAATATTCATAACATGACCAAAAGTTAGTCATATTTCTTTGGTCATTAATTGGTTTAAAACAATAACTAAAATTTAGTATATATATGACTATTAGTAGCTAATTTATAGTATCTAATAATCGTAGAGACCAAAATTTTGGTCATATTTATTTGGTCATTAATTGGTTTTTCTTGGGTGATCATGTAGTAGTATACTTTTGTGTATTTGGTCATTAATTGTGGCAATTAATGATTTAAATTAATGACTAATTAATGACCAAATTTATCAGCTAAATATACTACTAGATGATAAAATTAAGACAACCAATCAATGATTAGCAGATAAATAATGACATAAAAGTTGGTCATACTATAGAGACTACCGTAAATTAGCGCAATATTGTTCTATGAATTAAAAAATGAAATCTATATGCAAATTTTAGTTGTTCTAGTTAGTAAATAATTAGCCATCATTTGCTAGTCAGTAATTCTCCCTCAACTAGTGTGAGACATTTCTTATTACAAACATGAATCTAGTCTCAAATAGCTCTGCCATCATGATCAATGCAACCGATTCAGTATCTCTCCTCATCTCTTCCCATCTCATTCATTTGATGAACATTCACAGAAATCTAAAGAAGAAAATAATCATCATAGGGAGATACAAATACCAGTATATATCAAAGAAAAATAGACAAGATCTACTTACCATAAGGGTAATAATAATGCTCTATACTATTGGTCTATGAGCAATAGGTGATATCGAAATTAACGATCAAACTTTGTCCTCGTCATCTAAAAACCAATAGGAAATATCAACTTAAGTATCACACTATCTCTTATTTCCTAGTGACCTCTCCCTACTGAGACGTTAAGATTCAATGGGTAATAAACATGCATCCCATCACTTGAGAAATATATGACCTACAATAAATGGTAAGGATCACACGCTATCTCAAGTCACCTCAACCAATTGGACAAACGGTAGGAACAATCCAACAAGCATAGATTGTGGGTAGGATTCCAACTGGGGTATACTCTACTAAGTTCCAAACTTGATAGCAAGGGTAAGGATCACATCCCTATCATATTGTGAAAAGTTCCCTCAACCCTACATATCTCCTACTCATTCCTCTCCTTGTGAGTTCAAATAAGGGGGAAGAGCATAACTCAATATTCTCAATCAGTTGGGATCTCGGGAGGGTCACCTCCATACCCAGCAAGTTTCCCCTTTGAAGACTAAGAACTTCCTTTCGACAAAGCCCGGTGAGAATATTTATTATCTTCTCGTCAATCGAAAATATGATGGAGTCTCAAGACTCCTCTATGCACCATATCTCGTATATAGTGATACCTTATCTCACATATTCTGAATTATCATGAAACATGGGATTCTCTCGCTAATCAAATCCCACATTGTTGTCGCAAATATATCACGATCACATCCAAGTCCTCCTCAAAAAACTCTCCAAAGAGCTTCATCAACCATATTGCTTCATAGTTAGACATGCTAGCAACAATATACTCGTAGGTCATCGTGCTCAAAGCCATGAAAGTTTGCTTCTTACTCATCCAAGATAACATGGCGAGATGCCAAACTAAAGCAACACACCGATGTGTTGTTCCCGTCAATAATCTTTTCTGCCTAGATAGAATCAATGTACACATGAAGCCTCACATATTGGTAGTATATCGTAGACCAGGATCAATTGTCACATGCATATATCAGCACACATACTCTACCAGCTAGTGCATGAATAGTCTTGGTCATGAATTGAATCAAAGTGTTAATGGAAAAACATATTTCCCAACAAATTTAGACTAGGAATATCAATGCCCCAATCAACTATGTAAATACCTAGAGGGATTCACACAACTTAGTTCCAACAACATCCCCACATACAGCTTGAAGTTCATCTCCATCAATGTGGCCAAGGACATGAATTCTACCATTCCAAATATCTCTAATAATTTAACAACATATCTCCTTGAGAAAGGAAAAGTATCTTTAGGATTTTGTCCACACTTTTTATCCCATGAATTAATGCATCAAACTAATATCTTTCATTTCAAGTTCAAAGGTCATCATCCCTCTTACAATAGAGCATCAATGTCTCACTACCAATTAACAGTAAATAATCAAAATATAAAACCAAAACAAGATTCATACCTTGGACCACTTTGAAGTAGAGGTTCGTGTCAACATTACTTCTCCGAATCGAAGCTTCACCAGTAATTGTCAATATGGGAATACCAAGCTCTAGGGCTTGCTTCATAAATCAAGGGCCTTCTTCAACCTACAAATGTGAGTATTCTTATAATGTACTTCAAATACCCATGCTTGTTCAAAAATACTTCTTCTTACAGTATTCCATGATGAAATTCAAATATTCACATCCATTTGGTGAAGAGTCCATGCTTCACTAGCGATAACGGAAAAAATAGATCTAATAGTGGTATAGACAAGCAACATGGGAAAACATCATCATAGTCTTACCCACTTTCTGGGAGAAACCTATATCCATGAACCTTTTCTTTTTCATTTCTCAATACTTCTATCAACTCCATGCTTGATCTTGTATATCCGTTTTGATGTCATGGTAGACTTACCCTAGGGTCTCAGAACAACATCCCACACAATATCATTCTTCATGATAGACGCATACACTTCTAGCCATAGCATCTTCCCAAACATGCCTCTTCCAATACTTCTTCAAAAGTGTGGGGTTAAACATGTACTGATGGATCTCATAACTACAACATATACCTCGTACCGACGTGGTTTATTTCTTTCTCTCAATGTACCTCTAGCACAAACTATATTTCAGGATCCTGTAGTATACCGTGAAGCCAAATGGGTCTTTTCCCCGATAGGGGATCCACATGGAGTAGGATCCAAGGATTCTAAGGGACTCCCATGGGATCATTTCAAACACGTTTCTCTTGTTTTGGCATAAAAATGACTTTATAATAGGTCCACATCATTATCCTTGTTATCAATAAGACAAGGATGAGAAATATCCCTTGCTTCTCCAAGGGAAAACATCATTCATCGAAATTAACATCCATTCTAAACTACAACATTACTCGACCAATCACATATATTATAAAAAAAATTTAGAATTATCACAATACCCAAAAAATATATCTTTTTTTCCAATGGCTTCCAGCTTTGTTCCTCTTTTTTCCTTCGACACATGGAAATATACTAGTAAGCCAAATATCATCGAAATGTCCAACATCGAGCTTAACACCCGTGAACACTATTGGGGAGTTGCTTTCATCTAGGGCTTTCATGAGGAGTCATGTTATGAACATACATAAATGTATTAGTGTCCCCAAAAATAACCTTGGCATATTTTGATCATGCAACATGGCTTGGGAAGCTTCCATGATAGTCTTGTTCTTTATTTTAGCCACACTATTATGCCGTAGATTATAGGGTACGATGCGTATCCTTATTTTACCATCCTTGAAGAAGTTTAATGAACTCATTAGAATTATATTCTCTACCATTTTCGTGAGCTAAATACCTTGATCATTTTCCATTTTTTGATTTTCTATCATATCATTGAATTCCTTGAACATATAAAATTATTTTTTCCTTTTGTTTCATGTAGAATATCCATGTATTAGGAGAAGTCATCCACAAAATATTATATAATATAGATAGACACTGAAATATTTTATGAGCATGGGACCATATAGATTAGAGTGGATGACTTGTAAAATGTCACAGTCTTTGCTTTTGTTGGAGGGGAATGGTCCCCTTGACTTCTTTCCACTGCAACATCCATGACATACACCATCATGGCTGGATTGAACATCGTACATCCTAGAAAACATCCTTCTAACTTTGGGAAGGGCTTCATAATTATGACGAGAAAGACCTTTGATGCCATAACTCACTTTGATTGTTGTTATCATGTACTATCGCTCATAGTGGTATTCCATTGACTCTATAGAGTCCTTAAATTACTAGATCCCTCGTGAATCCATCCCTCATGTGAGATTCCATAGGCAAGGTGAGGACGCTTTCCTCTTACGAAGGAAAATCTCATCCCTTTTTTCCTCCAATGCGATATATGATAATGGGTTTCCTCTTTAATCCTAGAACATACATAACATCATCAAGGAGAATGGCCTCCCATAGATCCAAAATGAAATTTTGACGTAACTACAAACTCCTTCCCTAGATATGGAGAGTTGTCTCGAGGATGATATTTAGACTCGTTCTCTTAACCATATTTTTGAGGACTTCGATAGCTAGACAAATGTCCGAAAGCCCCATTATCTACCAACCAACTATCACATGAATCGAGGAGAGGAACTAGAAAGAGTAGAAATAAGAATATATTCAGATTGAGTGACAACGATATTATTTTCGATACCAGGATTTCCTTTGATCTATTTTAATACACGATCATTGTAGCATATGTCTGTTTCCTTTATACCATCTATCCCTCTTCTATTTCATCATCTTCTTTCTATCATTAAACGTGTTGTTGTTGAATCCAAAATTTTTGTTGTAGTTGGATCTTCGATCATCTCTCTTTTTTGAAAAGTCTAGGCATAGTGGCCATGTCTATGGAAATTTAAGTATTGACCCTCCTCCTCTTCTATAGGGAGTCCTTTAAATCAGCTTGCATGATTTCTTGAACCAAACGGTCTCCCCCTTCCTTTTGCTCTTCTTTGTATTGAATACCAAAATTATGGGCTCTCCTTTTTCATGCTTTTGAATTCTCGCTCTAGATATCATCTTGGTTTCTTCTTGAGTACACTTTCCAACGAGCTCATAAAATGTCGATATAATTTTAATTTTTTGGTTAATAGTAGTGATGAAGGTATCCAAAATAGGAGGAATACCTTGAAAATTAACAAGAATCGACTCGTTATCAAATATATGCTCTCCCATGGTTTGTAATTTATCCCTCGCATGGAATATCCTAATAACATAGGAGTGTACAAAATTTCCCCTTGTTCATCTTAATTTCATTGAGTTGATTCTCCTCGAGAAAGAATGTTGTTATACAAAAATTCTAATTTATGGATAAATAAGAGTTCCCCTGAGTGGTGATGTTCCTTCACTCGTAACAATAGAAGAAAGATTAATATTCTTTTCTCTAAGACAAATAGATAAGAAGAAGGGAAAAGATACTACTTGCTGTGATCCTTCTCTCTCGTTCTTCTTCTTTCATTGTTTCCGTCACTCTCAATCCAATAAAACCCGCCAGAACGATACCTAAATCAAAGACAAAATATAGAAAACATACAAATATACACTATCTATTTATATTAACTGAAATCAACCAATTATATATGAGAATACATACAAAATTGAGAATACATTCATAGAGATCAACATATATGAGAGAAAGAACAAATATCTTTATTAATAAAGTAGGAGGAGAAGATTACAACCAATAGAATTATTCATCGTCAAGATGCTTTAACTTCATTCTATCCTCATCACACCAAGCATCATCTCCGTAGCATAACAGTACTCTCAGCTCTCATCAATTGAGCAATCCCATACTCGTAGCATTACACAAATTTCTTCCTCCCTAGCACTTAGATGAGTGCTCAATTTATAATGAATTGTAGGTAGTTTCTCAATAAATGGAATCGAATGTATTTATAATAATAGATGAGACATGTCTGTGCTTCTAGTGGTGATGGATGAACACATGTACTCGAAGTATGACACCTATGAAATCTTCTAAAAGGCCATCGTGACATGGAGATTCTGCAACAATGATCATTTCGCCCCGTACGAACAACCCACCTTAGGTGCTTTCTACAAGTGTGTAGCACCCTTATATGGGGATAAGTGATTTAAATACATTCTAGTTCCATTTAGAGACCCGACTCGAGTTAATGAGTCAATGGGTAATTTCAAAGCATAATCCAAACATTGGAATGTCCCATGAATAAAATATCAATGGAATGAATATCTGGCATGTACAACCGGATCAAAGGGATGATAGACACTTTTAGTATTGAATTAGGGGGATGATAAACCCTCATGCTCATACCGCGTCTTGGGGGATTATGCCCACACTCTGTATGTGCAGCTCCCTAAAGCATGAAGTAAAAAATAATGATAATATTTGGATGATGCTTTATGATCTGATGAGTAGGATTCAAGGTGATAGTGACGTGATCAATGTGCATACATTACATCATGATATCTCACATATTGGACATGAATTTCTGAGGGAGGCATACCTCATGCTCAACACATGTCTATCATAGCACATACATAGATCAGAAATTTTCATAGCGATATAGGGCTACGATCTGTAGAAAACATCTCGTAGGTAAATAAATCAGACATGATGTGGTTTCAGCCCAAATTGCAAACTTTAGATGGATGAAACTAGATCCAAGGTCTTCTATCTCATTTAATCAATCATTCAAGTACATTCTGATCACATACAAATATGTGATCCGCAAGTCCAACATGTGAAGACATCGTCTGGTTACTAGCCGTTGGATGTAAATGTTATCAGATATGAGAGAAAACCATCGTTTATGTTAATGGTTATCAAGGTACTACAAGGCAATTTGCAAGGCGTGAATAGGTGATTTGATGTTAAATGCCAAGACAAAACCTTTGGTTGAAAGTATGATGATGTCAACTCCGTTGCCGAAAGGGAGAAACACAGCTGTTGATGTGTAAGAATCCAAGTCACTATCGATGAGATGTTTCTAAGTTAACTTCGATGATGAGTTGATGTCGATAGGAAGAAAATTTATCATGAAACAAACACTAATGATTCTAGAGACAAAATGTGACTCCGATGAAGCAATGTTCGTGTATGGCGGTCATGAAAAATGAAGGTTTATGAGTATTCCGAAAGATGAGGAATTAACGCGGATGACTTATATTGAACATATTGAGCGACATTGAAATAAGTTGGAAGCATTGACTACAAAATCGAAGTGATGGATGGTATGATATACCATATGTATGATGAGACCGTCAAGAATTTTAACTAACCTAAAGTCATGGAGATGACATGAAAGTGTCATGTTAAAGAGTGAACTGCTACCATAAAGTGATTATGTTGTTTTTCCCAAATTTTCCTACTATTTTCTAACCGCATCTATTTATTTTTTAACAGCTTTGAGTAGGGTAACATATGCTTGATCTATAATTCGACCTTCAAAGTGACATCATCGCTATTTTATGAATTAACAAGTATAACGATAATGAAACCGATCTTGCCATGATCGGAGAAGTCCGTATGTTAGATGTTTTAACAAGTCTAACTGAGAGTGAGCACTCGATTGCTATGTTTAGAGAGTTTGGAAAAAGGGACAAAAAAGAAAAACTCCATAAGTCCTTTTTTCGTAAATGTATCGCTCGAGTCTGGAAAAACCATAAAATGATACCTCGAGAAACCTCTTAGCCATGTTTCAATAAGGTGTTCCTTTTTTCGCAAATAATCTATCTCTAATCCCGTAAAAGGGTTAAAATTATACCGAGTAGATGTCGTTTACATTTCCTTTTACGTAGCCCGAAAAGATAAGTGCTCGACAATATTTTCACATTATTAGATTTTGAAAAGAGGCTAAAAGAAGACTCAAGGGGTTACTTTTTTGCATTTATCAAAGCTCAAAAAAGAGATAAAGTGTGCTTTACTTTCCTTTTTTCATGTTTATCAAAGATCGAAAAATAATAAAAGTATGCTTTGTGGTCAAATCATTTTTTAATAATTGTGCACTTCAAACTCATTGTATTAGTGCACCTGCTAGAGAACCATCAAATGAATTAAAATTATCTCGTTTCATAGTAAAAATGAGCAAAAACTATATTCACATCATTAAATATGATTAAAATAATCAAAATTACCCCCGAAAGCGGTGGAGAGGCAAGCGCTTTAAGTTGATGGGATGGGGGTGGAGTAAGATGGTGCGACACCCGCCACCCCGCGAGCTAGAGTGATCGAAGTGCAATTTAATTTTGTAGCCGTTTGGTGTGTTATGGAATTTATGCTCCGGCACTCGGTAACAATCCCATGTTCAACCGTTGAAACAATTCGATGCACTCGCGCTATGATTCAGGCCCTCGCGTCACTTTAATGTAGGTCCCTGGCTTTTGGATTCTTCAAGACACAAGAGATATTATGGAGAATTTCATTGATACGAGACGCTCTGCGCATGCCGTAATGCACAGCTATTCTCCCATGCGGTATCTCTTGCCATCGCACTTCCACTCGGTAAGAGAAGCAAAGCTGAACTCCGCCGTCTTGATCTCGTGACATCTTCACCTCTCTCGCCGGTAACTCTGCGCTCGCGTCTTTCTCGTTGCATCCTCACGCGTTGGTCTCCTCTCCTAGGAGGCTATTCCTCCACATTCCGATACTCTTCCCATTGCGTCTTTTCGCGTGTCGCGCCTCCGCATCAAATGCGATGTCGCGTAGGCTCCTCTCGCCGTCGGCCGAGACGCCCTTTCCACTCCCAAGACCTCCTCTTCATCTTCTTCTCATGAGAACACCAATCAAGAGCCTCGTGGTCGTAGGTTTACTTTGGTCACTGCCTGCCCCATTCCTTCTCCCCCGCACAGACCACCTACGCATTTCTCCTTCATTTGTTCTCTCGCCCGACCACGGCTACCGCCTATCACTTGGCCATGAAGAACCTCGAGCGTGGATCCCATTTCGGGCCCGGTGTCATCCTCTCGGCATGCGGGAAGAGTTGTTGCACAATGATAATTTGAACTTGGGTGGTGGATTTGCTGTGCCTCTCGCCTAACAAAAAGGCATCGATGGTAATTTCGAGCTCCGATGGTCACAAGCGGGATGTCAGTGCTTGTGGTCAAGGAGCGAGGTGTAGATCGTTGGTGGTCTAATGAGCTTGGAGGAACACCTACGTCACGAGAGTGAGGGATGGTTCCTTCTTCACCAGAAGGTGATCCATTCAATTGCGACTGCATATGCCGATGGGAAATCCCTGATGAATTCTCAAAAGGTGGTCGTTAAAGAAGCTCCCAATGAGTAGTTACACCCTCTCCTACTACTTTTGTGCACCGTTCCCCGGCCCCCTACTCACGGGGCCCGCTCCCCGTTTGTCTTAATGTCTATGTTATCGCCTTGTTATGTCAATTTTTTGCCTACCTTTCAGCTATCAACTTTGTGATCCAAAAATTTGATGTTATATTCTCATGAGGGATTTTTTCGACACGTTTCTACACTTGTTTCCCTACTGTGGAAGGTTCCTCAAGATTTTTTTTGTTCAAATGCCACCGCATAGGGTATACAGTTTACCGTCAGTATTTTTCTCTGCTAATAGTAGAATAGTTTTTACTTAGAAAAAAATAATAATCAAAATTGTTTAATCAAATAAGTTTTTACTCATTTCATAGTTACCATTTAAAATTTAGGACATTACAAATGTTTGATTCAAATCCATGATTTTACAGAAGCCAGTGATTATTCTGTCGTTTGATCCATGTTGGAGATCCGAACCTTCTTTTCTTTTAGTATCATTTTTTTCACATTTCATGGTAAATTTTAAAGGTTTTTAAGCCCCTTAGGGTAAATATACAAAATCTCAAAGGGAAACGTACCCTTGAATGCTCAGAGTGTATTAGTTAGCATCGGGAATTGAAGTCCGGATGCTTTGCACTGCTCTTTCCATCGACCGAGGGTGCATTGGGCGCATTTCTCAAATTCGATGCCTTTAGTGCTCAAAATATTCCTAATTGTATGAAATGGACTCTAATGAAGCTATGGTACGGATTTCTGGTATTGATCAAATAAAAATGACAATTGCATGGCGAGGAAAGAGAACACGAAGAGCAAGACATGATTTCCCTAAATGGTCTCTGGGCAAAGGGTACTGTAAGAGCTCCTCGAGGATTTTAGGTTGCTTTAGTACTGCGATCTTTCAAGGATGAGAAAACATTTAGAACTATTGGACTTTCAGAAGTTCATTCATGGGATGCGACTATTACTGTGGATTTTCCACATTGCGGAAAAAGCATTGCTCAATAATGGTTGAGGATGTTTTACTCTTCTATTGGATTATCGAGGTGTGGTTCTCCCATTTCCCTCGACGACATGCGTCTTGGAGGAAAGGAAACGGTGAAAGGATACACACACTGAGTATAGTCAGCAAGTGTACGCGACCTCACTAAAGATAGAAAGATGAAACATTTCGTGATGTGCGTAATTTTCAGCACGAGAACTATCCTTTTCACTATTGGTACTTATGTTAGTTCTGCGACACTACATGTCGCAAACCGCTCATGAGCAGATGCGGTATGCTCTTGAGTGTCTCGAACCGACCTTTCGTTCAGCTGGTCAAAGACGATTACTATTTCGGATGAAAGAAACAAAGCCTGAATAAATAAAAGGGGTGGTAGGGAAAAATAATTTTCTTGTTATAGCTCGATCCCACTTTCCTTCTGTAGTTTAGCGAGCCTCCATTGATGCGGCCGCAACATTGTGATATCATTGAGAATTTGCTGGTCCTCAGGAGATCCTCGCATGCGCGAGATGGGTCGACGTGGCTGTGACATGGTGGTCACTCGGGACCATCATGTTGTCTACCGCATTCTTTTCCTGCGGTTCCTCGAAAATATATTATTTGCCATTGAGGAATATCCCTACGTAGGCGTATATTTCCGTGGGAGATCTCAGATTTGATTTTACGCGATGGCGCTCGAGTAGTAATGGGTAAAAATGTTTTTGACCATGTGTTTTTAGTGCTCTCTACATGTTTTTGTATTTTTTAATTTGCCAGAGACAAAAAAATAAGGTTTTATGTGCACATATGTGAGGTCGCATCTCGACGATAGGTGCAGACTACGGGATGACAGAGAACCAACATATGAACGAGGACTGTTGGGAGAGAAGTCCTTCGGGGAACTTGGATTTGACTGAAGACTCTTCTGCTGAGTTGCATGTCAGCATGTTGAGGGATCGACTCTTGGGATACCAGTATGCCTAGATCGAGGAGTTAAACTATGAGGTTGCAACGCCATACTATTGGTAAGTTCCTAGCCATTGGATGAGACTACTGCTCAAAGATAGCTAGAGAATTTGCTTGTCATCATGAGCATTCATCTAGTTTTACTATTTGACACTTTTTGCATACATCTTGAAAGGTTAGATGACTAATGTGTCTTGGGCACAAATTTTGTAAAAAGCTAAACTATGTATCTATTTTCTTTCATTGTTTTCCTATGTCTAATGCTGCAATCCTATTCCAATTGCATGATGTGAATTAGAAAATATTTCTTTACATATGTTGCAAATGTCTATTTATAACATACTTCGCTAAGGAATCAATTAATGTGTTCAAATTTACGGAAATGTGTTGATATTGAATGTAACCAAAATGTATTTCCAAAAAGTCAAAATCTAAGGAGCATATGATAAATTGTTGGATTTGCGACAGTATAGATGCTAGTAAGTTGTGGTACGAAGAGTTGTGATTCTAACCTAATGATGACGTGGTTAATCTCCAATTGAAAATGGTATCAGAGAGAAGTTCGACCAACGCGCTCTACTCAATGATAGTGTTTGTTGGTCGTAACAATACAAATCCCTTGAAAACTCACTAACAGCGTCCTGGAGCTGAAAGCAGCCACATCGTGCATGCAGAGGATGAGGTTCCTATGTACTACGAGCTAGCACCTATTCAGCATTTGCAACATTTGTTCCAGGGATCTCAGTCATATCAAGATGAAATCTCAAAGTGGATACTACTAACTTCAAGAAAAACTCTAAAAAGAAAAGCTTCAGGGCTAGGTATATGCAAATCAACAAGCATATATATGCAATAATATACAAAAATTACTACAATCAAATCAAAATCAAATCATATACACAATATGATATCAAAAGTTTACTATGCTCATTTAAGCATAGTAGCGTTTAAGATACAACCCATTTTCGAGGTTTGCACCAATGCAATTCCACTCATAATCAACTAAACTCGTACGCGCCCTTAGGACAAAACTCTTTTGACAATGAAGGGGGCCATGCCTACTTTGTGTGGCTCAAATTTTCCTATTCCCATCAGATTAGCATTTCAATCATAAAGCAAGACTAGGTCTCCTACTGAGAAGATGTGAGGCTTGACATTGTAGGCATGTCATGACCTTGATTGGGTCTCTCATAAGCGCCTATCACAGTCGAGATGCGACTTCACAACATGCTTCATCTAGATGGATAAGGTTATGAGAAGATGCTCTTCTTCCATTAGAGGTGCTAGGTAACAAGTCAATAGGTGAGTTTTAACGACAAAATTTCACAGCTGGATTGGTAAGATGGCTTCCGGGACCATACACCAGTCGAAAAGGGAAAGTAGATCCTGTCGCTATATTTCTCACTAAGGTTCTATATGCCCATAAAGCTGAGTATAGGATTAAATGTCAATTCTTATTTTATGAAACCCTATCATTATTTGAAGCATTAAATTAAGGATATTGTTAATGGATTCAACTTATCCATTAGATTGCAGGATAATATGGGGTATAAACTATCATGCGGCAGTCCACTCATGGCAATCAACCCATTTCATTTTCATCATGTTAGTGCGAAAATTATTACCATGATCCGTAACTATAGCTTGTGGTGCATTCAAAGGCTGAGAAACAATGTGATTGAAAAAAGAAAATGCACGCTTGCTTCACTCCTATTATTGAATAGGTAGGCATCACTTCAGCCCACTTGGTAGAAATAGATTATCAGTGACAATAATATAACCATGCGACCAAACGAGGTTTTCAGAGTCATGAAGTCAATGCATACTATTCTGGCAAAATGGTCCCACGACGTGCATGACGTGATGCATTGGTGTTAGCACTAGCATGTGGATTTTATGATCAAATATCCGGCACG
Source organism: Pinus albicaulis (assembly GCA_034641835.2). Lineage (NCBI taxonomy): Eukaryota > Viridiplantae > Streptophyta > Pinopsida > Pinales > Pinaceae > Pinus > Pinus albicaulis. The sequence continues at coordinate 118,460 of JAXQQM020079187.1, read as the reverse complement.
AATGACAACTTCCGACTTTGCAAGAATGCAGCACGCAGATATATGGTCGCGCGAGCAACCTGACACCTGATGAAATCTCCCTGGTAGCATAACTAGGAAAAATGTCCACCACATGCACCAACGTGACAATAATTTATAACTTTCGCTTAAGTATCTCATGATTGAGAGCAAAGCACCTCACTTAAAATCATATCAAAACCACGACAATAAAGTGTGTCGCCGACAATCAAAATAATATTTGGCTTGGCAGCGTAAATACGTCACTGTCAGATGGTGATAGCATTGGAGCAAAGTTTGGGTATGGAGATAAAATGATAAAATCCAAATACCAAGGGTTAGATGACCCGATCAGAAACAAATAATCATCTCCGGTGAGTGGTTTCGATGTATGTTTTCAAGACTTATCGAGAGGAAGGTGTATGAGAAGCTTTCAGCGAGAACCCAGAACTTCTTTTGACTTGGATCTGATGAATTCCAAATCAAATTCCTACAAAAATGACGATCGTTTGGAATGCTTTCAACATTTTATGTGACAAAATGTATGTCATATGGTGCAATCCGGAAATGAAACAAATGGTCTTTTAGTGCAAGATATAATGGTGAAATACTTTGGACAGCTTCAATGGCCTCCAGGTGAGCTTTTCGACATATGAATACTTAAATTCACTCATCGCTGAGATTACTACTAAAATAATATATCAAATGTTTCTATCCCATCTTCTTCTTGGACAAAACCATAGCAATGGTCTACATACAGAAAGGGCGAGATACAAGAAATAATCACTCGATAATTAGGGGGATACATTAATGATGCTCGGATAGTAGGGTTATATTTAAGAACATCAAAGAGAAGTCAGGCAACACTTACTCCAATGAAAGGGAATCCCATTTTTCAAGGAGACGACTGACCTTTAGCCATTTTGGAGTCATTTGCATGAACCTCCTTAGGAAGTTAGCCTTTTCCTTGATGTTTCTAGAATTGAATTAAGTTTTTGATGGTGCGGGAAAATCAAGCATTGGCTCCTGGACCTTCAGGGGTCAATTTCGAATTCCATCTTTTGAGACTAAAAATCACAGAAAATGACCGTGTAACTCAACAAAAAGTTACACACATTTAGGTGTGGATTGAGGCATATCTTGTAGTGTCGACAACATAGAAAAATAGCTCTCTAAAATGCGTGCGGTGACTCGCCCATGTTTCTGGAATGCGCGAGTAAATCGTCTAGATAAGGCTGAAACGATGTGCTTACTGTCACTGGAAATCCTCGTCCATTTCTCTCTGAAATCTTGCCCCAACATTATCTAAAACCAAATTGGAGTTTACGACAGACGAATGTGACCTAGGGACGCATGAAGGCATGTTGTCTTATATTGGTCCTACCGGGATAGTATTTATTTAGATTGTAACCGAGAAAAATCCATCTCATGAATGAAAATATTTCACAGCCAAATCACATTCGTCAATAATTTAGTCGAGTCGTAGGAGTAGGATAACTATCTTTTGGATAAGCAAATATTGAAATCCCAATAATCAATGCACACTTCCGGTGTCCCTTGTTCCTTCGTGACATAAATAATGTTGGAAACCCAATAAGTAAGCTAGAACAGTGGTAAATGAAACAAGCACGCAGGAAGGTTTTTAGTATAGTTTGGCACAACATTCTTTGGATGAATAGGACGAAGGTGTTTGATGTACCCGCCTTTGACATTACGGCACGCTTTTAAATGCGTGTTCAAAAATACTTTAAAATTTATGCCCGGCATTTCCTCACAAGACAAAAGAAAATACATCGCATAATCTGCGACAAAAGAGCGATAAGTGTCGAGTTTTCAGATGTAGAACAAGACACGCGCGGCATGAATGTTTTCTACAATGCTAGGGGTTTGGTCAAAATATCGATAGAAATAGTTTCTTCAACATTTTACAGGTTTTCGATCAGGATTCGATGGGATTAATGGGAACATAATTTCGAAAATAAATCGGGGATCATAAGGTAATAAGTTACAATATTATCATCGTTGTAAACTATAATATGGGAACGATGATGATAATCATCCTATGGTTCTCCTTCTAGCAGCATGGCTTCCAAAATGCTCTCATCGACCAAGAATGTGGATGAAAACGGACCATAAGGAGTACCAAAATCTAATGAATGATCAACCCAATAAATAGGTGATGATGGATCAAGATGCACCACCCAAGCCAAGAAAATTGATTGCTATGCAAGCTCAATTGGGCTTGGTGGAAGAAATTCACCCAACATATGTACTTCCGAATTCATTGGTAATATTATTTTAAGTCGATGAAGTGGAAGATATCATGTGGCGGTGTCTCTATTTTTAAATTTCCATCGACGTTGCGAGGTGTGCGATTAGAAGGTTCATTAGGAAGGATCCTTTAAGAGTCCGACACCACTGAAGTGCTAGTCGGTGTGCAAATCCAACGGAACACTTCCATTTACTTTCCGAACTAGAGGAAAAGAAGGAGAGTTTGACTGATGGAGAGGATGGCATCTATCAGAGGAGGGAAGGCGACCATTCAAAAGTAAGTAGAAACGATCGAAGTCATAGCGTAAACTCCAAGCCTTCCAAGCAAAATATTGTAGTCAAGGGGTCTCGTCAAAACCCTCAAGTTCAATGCCAGCGCTTTTTCCCCTCTAGCTGAACATGTAGGTTATTGATGATACTCAATAGTTTTATATGTACGAATCTGCCATGTGTTTTCAACGTCATAGGGCGATTGGACATAAGCGAGGCAAGACAGGTGACTTCCATCAATTAGAAAGAAATAATACAAGCAGATTCTCCCTCATCTAATATTAGTGCGATGAACGAGGTGATTTAGAACATTTACTTGGATTGAAAATGCTAATTCAGCTGATAATTTTTTGCACATAGCCTGTGTGATTAAAGACTACAAGAATAGAATTTGTTAAGTTGGTTCCACCAATTGCTCGAGAAACAAAAAGCCTGCTTCGGGGAGGGAAAATTTTGAAAGTAACTCAAGCATTGACATAGATGAAGGTGATTGAGCCGTATCTTCAACTATATTATAATTTTTGAGCCGCATGAGCTCAAGGATTGAACATCGATTTGTGGATGACTCCTTCTTATGCTTTATTCTTGAACTCCCGAGTATCGCTTGGTGAAATTGATTCATGGATGGATTGATGGTCGACGTAGTTGGTTGATTAGTAGCCTAGCTCCATAATATTTATTTCACGTAGACACCAAAACATCACTTTAGCTTTGTGACAGAGTAGCATAAGCACTTGGGAACTAGAAGCGGGATCCATAGCAATCGTATTTGTGTCTGGACTTGGAAAATGATTCGTGAACGTAGCAAATGCAAACAGGTCTTAAGAAATTTTGAGACTTTGGCATGGTGAGGACAGTCTTTGAACCAAAGTATTCCTCATTACATATCAAGCAAGTGTGTTAGTGTGTTTGGTGCATGCATGTAAGAAATCACACCAACTTAAGTGTGGTTTTCCCTCTTAAGTTATTGGTCACGGCGTAAAATATATGGAGTCCAACAAGTTAGTGGAACATGCTGAACATAAACATACTAGATAGAGAAATAACATGCATATTCAAACATAAAAATTAAACTAAACTAAAAAAAACAACAAAAAAAGCTCTAAATAGAGTCAAAAACAAACTTCAATAATCCAAATAGTAGTGCTTACTCTCTTATTGAGTGCTGGGAGGAAATGAGGATGAACCTTTAACCCACTTTCCAAGGGGCCCCTTAGAACTTGGGGGTCCTAAGTCCATACAAGGATGTCTTTACTTTCGAGCTACCTTGGCGCAAAGTCTCTCTCTCTCTCTCTCTACGCTTTGTGGACTAAAGTTGTTCGACTGGCCAACAAATGAGTCCCCTCTATCTCTCGCCCGGATCACACACTCGCTGGTATTTCTAGGAAATTCTCACCGCATAACAATATGCTCTAAAGTCACTCATCTCTTGGTGGCATTTTATAGGAGAATTCAACTCTCTTCCGTTTCATTCGTACATTGTGGATGGTGACCCAAGAGAGGGGGATGATTCCATTGATGTTCTCCCTTGAAGCCCTAAAGGAGGCTTGGGTGGTTGTCCTTGAGGTAGCTTCAAGTGTGGAATCAATGTCCCGGGAGTGTGCCTTTTTGGTCCCAAAAAGTGACTTTTGCCACTCTCAAGATTGCACACTTTTTGGAGTCAAAAGGCAGACGCAAAGGTCAGCGGCTTATCGAAGGATTTTGCGCACAAAAAGCATTTATGACTAGTTAAAATTTGATTTTTTCCTCAAACCTTAGAGATTTTTAAATACTTCCATATTCTCTAATGTCTTTTAGCCCTAGAAATCCTTCTTCCCGACATTAAATAATGTCGTCTCTTTGTGTAAATGATTTTCTAGTGATAACGTATTGTCCCTAATGTGAGATTTAGGAAGAACTCTATAGCCTAGAAATACGGTATAGTTTATTTTCTATATATTGTGCATAGAGAGAGAGAGAGAGTCCACGCGTAGCTCAAAATTAGAGACACCATACACCGGTTCGAAGAATGACTATGTCCCGTGGGACCCCCTGTAAGAAAATATAATAGAATATATACAAATTTTCTATGATGTGATGCATGTACCATGCACGTAATATTGTGGCTAGTTAAACAAATCTATTTGACAGATACATTTTTATGTCAGCATAACTAATCTGGGTAGTGATCTGCTGGTAAAGTGATGACGACATCATGATGCCTCTCTAGTGTTTTTACTTTGAAAATAAGTGTAATATGGTAGCCATATGCATAAATTTGGTATGGAATATAACCGCACATTGTACGCATAGGTGATGCCTCGGGGACCTTCCCTCGTAAGCATTGCTGAAAGAGATTCTTATGAAGGTGTGGGTCTTTGAAATTTTTATCAAAGTGTAATGGTTGTAAGGTACGATACCATCTTGACATGAAAGCTTGTGTGGTAGTCGGGATCAGGAGGATCGATGACATCCGTAGGCAATGATCTCTCCCACGATGCCACCCGAGGATGCCCTTTATGGAGAGGGCTGATCCAGCGTATCGCTTCCTTTTTCGAAACTAGGTGTTGAAGTCGACAAAAAGGAAGCCTCAACCGAACGATGGGGTCAATGATTCAGAAATCAAGATCCCGGATGTAATGGTTTAACACAAAGCATGATAGTGAGAGATGACTAAAACTAATGATGGGGATTTCAGTGTCTCAAGGTCGAGAGTATAAAAAGTAGCTTGGTGGCAGGTCATAACTATTTACGATGGGAAATCCCCGGAGTCCGTAGGAATTCCATGGTGGGTATAAATTGGTTATGAATGTCACTAGTGGCTTCTGTGTGAGGGTGTGATACTCGACTAAGGGTGACCGATACTATCACCATGGGGGGAAAAAAATGAATGAGTGGGTGTTGGACATAGTACGTCATTTTTGGTCTTTGTACACTTACCAAAAGAATAAAATAATGAGCTTTGGTTTGTACAAAACATAGAGATGGGTGCCCCAAAACATGAAAGTGTCTCACTCACCGATGACGTCTGGGAAGGTGTTTGGTTGAGGGTGGGGGCCCCATTGGTTAGTCTCATGTGTGGGGTTTGATGAAGTGATGAAAAAGTATCGCAGATGGGATAATTTGGATGGAGGTATGGTGGGCCAAATGCGAGGTGCTGGTAGTGCGCTTTTCAATCTACTTGCACTAACCCGCCATCGTGAAAGTAGATTTTTATTTTGTATGGTAAAACTTGACCTTATGCATGGTGGATGAATGGGAATGAGGTGTTTCTTTGGACTATGGTGGTATGGCCACGACATCACTATTTTTGTGATATATGGTCTACTTTGGGTGACAAGCGCCATGGAGGGGATGCTCTATCAAGCTAACGAGGATGTTTATCATGTATGTGGTGAGGTGATGATAAACACGATTAGATATGTGGAACCTATGGTTAATTTCTAATGGAGAAATGATGTAAGGATATGCAAGAAATAGGACTCTATCATGCTCAGGGGTAGAATGATACCGCTCCGGAACTTTTTCGTGGATGGAGTTGTGGGACGATTTTACTGTGTTTTCCTGCAAAAACAACTACCTCAAGTGAAAGCATGTTCTTTATCCAATATTATTGAAAGATATGAGCTTTAGAAAAGAAGATGAGAGAGGGCATACTGCATGAGCTATTTGAAAAAATTATTTTTTTCGGGAGTGCGAATGTGTTGCATCGCCTCTTCTCATTATGGAGTGTTGATCACAAGTGCTCCTTTCTAGTTTTGAGAACAAACCTTCTAATCTCTCGTTATGGTCCTCCAATAGTTTTTGAAAAGGGCAATATATAGGTGAATATGGCCCTAATTCAATTCATTTGTACTTGTTGAGTTTTGAGAGGTCGAGGATGACGAGAAAGATTCTTGCTCCTTGCGGTTAGCTTGAGCACCGAGATTAGCGATATGATTCCCAAGTAACCTCCATGACGTCCCGCACTTCAAAAACTGGTTTGTATGGATTCTCGAGCCATTTTTACCCTAGATCAGTGCGGGCGATCAAGGTAAGAGTGCGCCTTCTCGCGTGCGATTTTTGGGGCTTTGCATGCTTTAAGCACTCTATTCCCATGTTTTGGTGTGCCTTATGTGCGCCCGTGAGAAATACGAGTGTGCCTTCAACGCACATGTCCGGGGAACAAGTGCACAAAATTCGAGGCAAATTTTTGGATTTTTTTCTCTCGTTTTTTATGTTCGTCTGATGGGTTTCTCGTTTGGATGACAGAGCTAGTGTGGAGCGTGATTGGCCCAAGATCCATACTGTATTAGCCACCGACGCTGGTGCAATGGGGTCTCCCACAGTTTGTGGAGAATGAGCTGTCTTTGGTCATAGGACCGACTCATGCGTTACTTGATCCGGTGTTGGAACAGGTGGCGCAACGTGTTTGTGCTATGTGGGATCGACCTTGCTATCCATCCTAAGACGGATATATACTTTGTGATCGGGCTACTACCTCGGGGTGAGGCATTGTGGTATCCACTTCCTTTTGGGTGGGTGGATCTTGAGAGGTTTTGGGCATGTCATTGTCAGAGTGCGGTGCCCCTTACGGAGGGGTGCATAGCCATTGCCCCGGTGATAGATTTGGCTAAGTGATGCGCTGCTGGCGGCTATTGTGCGACTTGAGGGTCGTTGTCCTACATTAGGCGTGGGCTCCGCAGGTTGGAGTCTTGCGCCGCCCAAGGGCCGAGCACTTTTTTCAATTTTTCCACCTTTTGTTATGACGGGATGGTGACACAACTTAACAAGGTCCATGGTGGATCAAAGATGTTTGCGTACGCTAGTATTATATGTAGCATCATGTACGAGAGGGTGGTGTTGCTTTCGAGGACCGGTGGTGGCTGGGTACCTCTCCCGGGGATCCACTGGAGCCTCGCATGAGGAGGTGGGCTCTGTGATGCCGTGGGGGACGAGGGTATGGTGGGTCGCACGGAATGCCACGACAGAGGCCTAGTTTGAGGTCAGCTAGATGTTTTCGTCCATTCGCATATGCAGAGGTGGAATTTCAGGTATGTTTTTATGCTTTTTGCATTTATTTGAGTATATATGTTTTTATGTTTTTTGATGGTGACACTGACATAGTTTGGTTACTCTGTAGATGCTGGTGAGGTTGTGCCACCCCTGGTGGCTCGATTGGTTGGTCACGGTCCTCTTAGGAGACATCAAGGAGGTCGCGCAAGTAGGAGATCCCGTGTAGCCTCAAGGTGGTGGACCCGGTGGTGGTGTTGGCCCTTTGGGAGAGTGGGAAGCAGCTGGACAGGCCGAGGGCTACGGCGAAAGCGAGCTCGTGCTAATGCCAAGGTGGTGCGTGCAAATACAAAGGGGAGGCTCGCATTGCTAAGATGACTACTCGTGTTATTTCTATGAAGATTCCTAGGGCTGAGTGGACCGCTTGACCCGGGCGATGCCTTCTCGAGGCTTTTGGATGATCTCAAGGAGGTCCGATTGGAGATGCCGATGGCTCGAGAGAGGGACTATCGACCTATTTTACATCGGGTGGTAGTCTCAGTTTTGACGGCTCTCGGTCGTAGTTGTACCCGGGAGCGGTTGTGAGGTCCGGAGTGCCCCACCCCGGGGGAGCACCGCCCTAGAGTTTAATTTACATGGGGAAAGCATCCATTATGAGGATGCTTTCCGTTTTGACGACTGTATATTTGGGCCGACTAATGGGACAAAGATACTGTTTTGTACTCGGACACATACATTATGATATATATATATGAGAGATATTTTTTTGTGGCTCTACATGTTGTGCTTCCTATTATCGCTTATGGATGATGTTATGTTGATGGATGTCTATGTTTTTTGTTTTTTATGTATGATGGTTTATTTGAGATACATTTTAGTTTAGAATATTGTTAGCTATGCTGGTCAGATTTTTGGTTTTGACTCCTTCGTACATGTATAAATGTAATGTAGTCAAATTGTCCGCTTAATCTTTTTGCACGCAAATATTTTTCTAAATAGGTTTGAATCTCTTATCTCAAATGTTTGGTTTAATCTGAGCACTATGACCGTGAATCGAGGTAGACATGCATATGGCATATGCCTTGATGGAGGTGCTGCACATAAGTCCGATAATGGCATCATATTCTCACTGATTGTTTGTTGTTGAACCGATGTACACACCGTTTGTGTAGAGTGGTGATCGATCGTGTGGTAAATAACCAGTGCTCTTGTCGCTAAAACTTTGAGACCATCTTGATTCTCCATCAGCAAATCCAAAGTAAGGTTTCGGGTTGGTAATCCATTGCGGAACTTGAGCGCATTTTGTAATAACTCTTTTGGTCAAAAATTTGAAGTGATTGGGCTTTGTGTACATTGACCCTAGGGTAGGGCCTTCTTGTCCTTATGGGTAGAAATTCTTGAGGTAAAGGTCGTTGACGTGGTTGCTTTAGAGGCATGTCTGTCGGGTTCCTTCAAGATGTATGCACGGGCGAGGGCAATGTTTCTATGTAGGGTTCTTTAAATTTTTTAGTTGTTTTTTCAAATTGAAGGTAACTTTCATTTTATATTTAAAAAAATAAATAACCTTATAGATAAAACAATGTTGTTTTAAAATTTTTTGGTTAACATTTTTGTTTTTTAAATTTTTTAGTTATTTTTTCAAAATCAATGTAACTTTTATTTTATATTTAAAAAAAATTTACATGATGATGGATTAGAATCATTACTATCAATTTTGTTTTTTATGATTTTCAAAAAAACAAAAGAGTGGTAACTAAATGTTTCATGTCATGTTTTTTAATTAGAATTTAGCAGATAAAATTCCGTGTAAGGTTATAATTTTCAATTAATTAAATTGTATTTGTGAATGTATATATGAGTTTAACATTTTGGAAATTTTTTAGATATTTAAATCGTCCAGACTCAACAGTTCAAGTTTACAATTTTAACAAATTCTAGATAGAATTTAAGGAAAATTGTTCTCAAAGTATGTCTACCAAAAGACAAAAACTTAGTATGTTTAGACTATGTTATAAGAAATCACTTAGTTTTCGTTGTAACTGTAAAAAATATTTGAAATTACAATTTAATGTGGAGTTATGCACAACATTTTAGTTTAAGCTTATTTTCATCTTTAACCCTCTTAGGTGAAGTTTCTTTCATCTTTAACCCTCCTACTGCCATAAAGTTCACAAAGTATTTCCACCTATGAAGTTTTGGGAATTGTCCAATATTTTGTTTTAGATATGTTTCTTTTTTTAGCACTTTCTACATGTTTTATCTTTTAAATTGAGGCTAATTACCTCCTTTTAGTTTCTTAAATTTCTTTGATTCTTTAATTATTTATCACACCACAACTTTTATTTAAATTTGGATGCAATTTATATTTTAAATATTTTTTCATTCTATAGGGTGGCATTTTCTATTTTCCCAATGATTTAACAATGTTTGACTTATTTATGCTTGAGGTAGAGGTCGTTGTGATTGGAGTTTGAAGTAATATTATTAGGCTTCCTCTATTCCATGATTTTAATCTTTGTTCTTATGCAGTAGGGACCTAGTCATTATTGTTCTATCAATCAAGGAAATACTCACATCTATGAGGAGGGTACAAAAGAGTTCCTTTAATTATGAGATTATAGGTTATAAAACAAGTAGATTTATTCTATCTTTATCAATGATTCTTTAAATATTCTACAATTGGAAACTTCACAACCATATAAGATCATAAGAGCAATGCCATTAGTAAAGATGAGTTTATTCTTATCCTATATAGAAAGTTTTTCTTATTTAAAACTCTTGTATAGCAATTTTTCCACTCCCCATTTATTATTTTCTCAATGTTATAGTTCCAATTAAGCTTGTGATGAAAATATATTTCAAGATATTAGTAGGAAGTCACTTTCTCCACATTCTTGTCATACAAAAAATTAATGAAGTGATATTTTTAGATATAATTATCATAACTTTGTGATACACAAAATGAGTGTAAGTGATATTTTCAGATATAATTATCATAACCTTTTTTTTTGTAATAGTTAATAGTCATACTAGAGTAGAATATTCTTTGTCATACAAAAAATTACTGTAAGTGATGTTTTTCCTTTGTTTTGTAATAGTTAAGACTTATAGTAGAGTAGAATACCTTGAGAATGTTAGTTTCTTATTGAGATCATAGAAATCCTTGGCCATAAGAATATTATTATGAGAATAATGAAGAAGGATAATTACTATATTGGCTAAGATAAATATTGTACAACCTACTCCTTCCAAATAAATTATAACCTATTAACATTTATTCCAAAAATTGTATGGGATAAGGAACAATCTTGCTTCACCCATAGAGATTAAATTTAATTAATCCAAACCAACAACCATTGTTCCTAAACTTTTAAACAACGTAATGATACAAACTTACCATAATAGTTATGAATTTGAAAGGTACTTTTAGCTCTAGGTACTTACATGAAATTGATGGAAAATATAGTGTAGTAGGGTGTGTAGAAATCCACTAACATAACATGTGTGCATTATTAGAAATGTGATTGTATTCCTAATCATCAGTAGCCTTAAAAATCCATGAAGCAACATGCATTCTTGCCATCTTACATTTTTCAAGAACACATGCTCATTCCCAAAAGCATGTGTGCATTGTTAGGAATGCGCTGGATCTTAATAATGCACATGTGCTTTTGGGAGAATGCATGTGCTTTCAAGAATGAACATTTTCTTTTAGTAGTGTTCATGTTCTTTATGATTGAACTATTTTTCCTATTGTATAATCACCAATGTGAGGATATCAATGTCATTAGAGGATTTGAGCATTAAATTTCAGTACTAGGGTTTTAAAATTGGATGAATTCACATATATGAAGAAGATATGATATGATGTACTTCATTTAATTTTAATATTATAATTTATAAAAAAAAATGGATTTTCTTTGTCTTTCTTTATGAATCTAGAGATGCCACAACTTCACAACCATATAAGGTAATAGGAGTGATGAAATTTTCAAATAGAGGTTTGTTCTTATTCTATAAACAATTTTTTTTGTCATTTAGAGTGTTTCCCCAAATCATAATAAAATTTACACCATCCACTTATCATTTTCTCGATATTATAGTTCCAATTAAATTTATAATTATATTTGATTCCAATATATTTATATGAGATTACTTTCTATATATTGTCATACAAAAAAATAGTTTGAGCGGTCATTTAGCATTTAATAATTTTGAATTTAATTATTATAACCTTATTTTGTCAATGTTAAAAATTTATACCTATTCTAGAACTAAAATCTTTAAAAATTTTTAATTATTTATAAATATTATAAAAATTTCCTATCTTAAGAATAATATTACCAAACTAATTACCAACCCTAAAAAAAATGTTGATTGTACCCACTTCCACTCCATCGCTCTAGGAAACTTGTTAATACATACTAGTTGTGACCTCTCCCTATGTTTCATAATTTTAGCTAGAGTTGTTTGATATTAGTAAAACACATAGAGATTTATGACATCAAACGTTCTAGAATTTTTTCAATGACAAGAGCATATTAGTAACTAGATCTACTAGTTTCTTAAGAAAACATATTTCGGACATTAATTTTATTCTTACATATATTTGGTTATATTTGGTTTTCATGATGATAATGAAGCTAATTGCGGTGTGTGTGTTTGGTATAATTCTTGCGTGGAAAATATTACGTATCACAACTAAGGATAAGACACATTTTTTGTTTTTTTTAATGGTGGAATATTTCAAATTTCTTTTTTTTGTTTTCAGGGAAGAAAAAAATGATGTTTATAATATTGAAGTAAACGAGTACATAAACATATCCATCATATCCTTCCCGGGAAAGACATATTTAGGAGAGGGTAAATACACAACATCAGTCATAATGAGTCCTCTCAAATAAAGAAAAGAGATAACTCTTCCCACATATAACCACAAACAACATTAACAAGAACAAAGATACGAGTTCCAAAGCGATGACACTGCCGATTGCATAATCAACAATTTAGTTTAAAAACTTCACTGTCACAAACCATAGATATGCCGGAGGCGGGAGGCCACAACATAAAACATAAACATAAATAGGATAATGAGCCCGTATCATAGGAGAATGCGCCGGTGATAATCTTTAGGTGTCGGTAATGACCATGGCCCATAAGAGGCAAGTCTCTGAATCATCAAATGGATAATATTCACGCTCGCTTGTGATACAAGCTCGATCCAAGCTCGCTTGCAATATGTGAGGATGCTAGGAAAATTGACCGACATATATACATAAATAGGTACCATCATATATATATAGAAAAACATTCTCTCTTGTGGCTACTAAAGATCTTCAATGTTGTAATCCTCGAGGAATAGGGATGTCTAAAAATCTAGCGAGGATGACCATCCTTATAGTGAGATACCCGTAGTTCCACTACACCATCCACTTATCATTTTCTTGATATCATAGTTCCAATTAAATTTATAATGATATTTGATTCTAAGATATTTATATGAGATCACTTTATATATTTTTTTTCATATAAAAAAGTAGTTTTTAGCAATCATTTTGGATTTAATCATTTTTTAATTTAATTATTATAACCTTATTTTGTCAATGTTAAAATTTATACCTATTCTAGAACTAAAATCTTCAAAAATTTTAATTATTTATAAATATTATATATATTTCCTATCTTAAGAATAATATTACCAACCTAATTACCAAGCTAAAAAAAATGTTGATTGTACCCACTTCCACCCAGATCGCTTTCTAGGAAACTCGTTAATACATACTAGTTGTGACTTCTCCCTATGTTTCATAATTTTAGCTAGAATTGTTTGATATTAGTAGAGCGCATAGAGATTTATGACATCAAACGTTATGGGATTTTTCAATGACAAGAGAATATTAGTAACTAGATCTACTAGTTTCTTATGAAAACATATTTCAAACATTAATTTTATTCTTACATTTATTTGGTTATATTTGGTTTTCATGATGATAATGAAGCTAATTGCAGTGTGTGTGTTTGGTATAATTCTTGCATGGAAAATGTTGCGTACACAACCGAGGATAAGACAAATTTTTTGTTTTTGTTAATGGTGGAATATTTCAATTTTGTTTTTTGTTTTCAGGAAGAAAAAAATGATGTTTATAATATTGAAGCAAACAGTACATAAACATATCCATCATATCCTTCCCAAGAAAGACATCTTTAGGAGAGGGTAAATACACAACATCGATCATAATGAGTCCTCCCGAATAAAGAAAAAAAGATAACTCTTCCCACATATAACCGCAAGCAACATTAACAAGAACAAAAGATAGAGTTCCAACGATGACACCGCCCGATTGCATAATCAACAAATTATTTTAAAAAGACATCAACATCACAAACCATAGATATGCCTGAGGAAGGAGACCACAACATAAAACATAAAAATAAACAATGTAATGAGCCCGTCTCATAGGGAGAATGCGCCGGTGATAATATTTAGGCGTCAGGTAATGACCATGGCCCATAAGAGACGGGTCCCTGGAATCATCAAATGGATAATATTCATGCTCGCTTTTTCGTGATACAAGCTCGATCCAAGCTACGCTTGCAACATGTGAGGATGATAGGAAAATTGACCGACATATATACATAAATAGGTACCATCATATATATATAGAAAACATGCTCGCTTGTGGCTACTAAAGATCTTCAATGTTGTAATCCTCAAGGAATAAGTGATGTCCAAAAATCTAGCGGGATGACCATCTTTATAGTGAGATACCCCGTAGTTTTTCCAAATGGTAACCGTAATCCCTTTTTGGATAGCCCATTCGCTCGAGTATTATTTTTATGCCGAAAATGTGAGTCATGGAAGGCTTGTTCAGTTTGAACCACAAGTGCTTAGTCCTCTCATACCACCCCGATACCTAGAAGAGGTCAGAGTATCGACCAGAGATGCCATCGATAATGATTTAGAGTCACCATAGATATGTACCACAACCGAGTCTCAAGTTGTAGGCACCATAAGCCCACTCCATGAAGACAACATTTACTCTTGTTATTGGACCTTTCCTCCATTCTAACATATATGAAATCTCTCCAAGTGTGAAAGTTTGATCCAAGACCCCACATCCCATCATCCAATCATGACATGCCCAATCGGGAGAAAATCACTAGAAGATAGATGGGGTAGTGACCCGTATACGAGAGAGATAAATCCAATACTAAAGAAGGAGAAAAAACTCGAATACCCATCCAAATCATAATTTTTGAAAATATGTGGGGGATGGAGGCTTCCTTTCCTTCAAAGAGATAATGGTTCCTAGAAATCCACACCTCCCATATAAGGAAAAAAGGCAGGAGACGGAATTTACCTGAGAGCCCTAATCCAAAGTTTGGATCGTATCAAGATAATCAACATGCCTCCATGAGGGATCCATTAGGAATCTTGAAAATGGGGACCGGATTCTGCGCAGAAAGAAGGAGCAAGAGAAAAATAGGTGCATAACTATTTGCTCTTGGTTCTCGTGAAAGGAGGACATCGGTGAGGACCAAAGAGCCCACGTTTTTTGAGAGAGTCCCAAGTTAAGATTTTATTCCTCCATACTAACCTGACCAAGGAGAGAATTCTAGTGGGAATGCGTCTGTGCCAAAAATGCCGAAAATAGGAGATAGAATTGTCGCCAAACTTTGGAAAGTAATATTGAAATATATGTCTTTGACTATCAGGAGACTCCCCTCGCCATAACCCTATCCCACGATATCAGAGTCACTCTCTTCATTAAGAAACAATCCATCGACTTGTAACTTAGTTACATATGTGTTCCATTCCTCAACATCCTTGCCTTGGAGGCCAAGTTGTGCCTGCATTCCATATCTGCACACCTTGAGCCCGAGTAATATATAACTTGTGAGAGAGAAAGATAATACCTTAATTAGATAGTTGGTGTGATAGTTGTTCCTCCAAGTGTGAAACCCAAAGCAATTCCACCGAATCCCTATCACATCATAACATAATTCTTTGGCCATTCCCAAATACCCGGAACAACCATGCTCTAGCTAAAAGCAACATAAACTTTATTGAAACCCTACCAAATAACAAAACAACTCTAGGAGAGGACATTTGAGCGTTATAGATTGTATGAAGAGTATCCCCCATAAAATACTTGCATCCGATGATGTTGGGCCATAATCCTCTTCCAATGATATCCCTCCAAAGAGATTTGATCGAAGCGCAAAATTAAAATCCGGGTGTTCAAAATACCCCAACCACACACATTCCTTTGGGAATTGTAACATAATACAATTTGCATAAGTGGTATTTCTTAACCATAAGAGCAGATTGACTATAAGAACTAAAAGATAATTTAATTATTGATGTGTACTGTGTGTTCATGTATGAAATAAAGATGCGCCGATGACACCACAAATTAGGAAAAAACCGCTTGGATCATAGTGAATCTTCCTCTAAGCGGCAACGACACTGTGCATACATTTTGTTATTACGACATTGAACTTTTCCACCAACCATGTCCCACTCATCACCATATATCAACATGGTTTTAATCTAAAGCCTATATAGGTGAACCCTTCCATCACGTGATTTGTATGGACTCCAAAGAAGGCCACAATAAAATTTATCTCATTGACATCCCCATTTTTTAAAAAACCAAAAAAGACTTTTCTTTGTTAATGCAAAGCCCGGAGGTCACACCAAAGAAAATAAGCATATAGTTTAGATAAAACCGGTGGTTTCGAGGGAGCCTACCAAATACAAGAATATCATTAGCAAATAGAGAGAGAGTTATACTTACAATAGGGAGAAGGAGAACCACGAAATATACCTCGCACTGCTTAGCCATATTCATGAGGTTGCTAAAACCATCCATAATGAGAATACAGAGATGAGGAGAGACAAGGAAAAACCCTGTCTTAGGCCTCTCCCAGCTTCAAATAACTTTGAAGGTGTGCCATTAATAATCACAACATATCTGGCCAACGATATACATGCCATGATCCATCTAATGCTTCCCATTTTCATACCAACTTACAGCAATACAAGTCTAATCAACAACCAGTCCACACTATCGTAAGCCTTATGTAGATTGATTTTCATGATAAGGGCCTCCTCTTTCCCAGCATGAATAGAATGCATTTCCTCATGCATGACATTGATCTAAAAGGATTGTATTAATTTGATGTGCTAAGTTTCCTTCGGTATTAAAAAAATGTACAATTTGTCTCCATTTGTTTGCTTAAGGAATGAGTGTTTTAACCATGAAACATAGATTAATTTTTTGAACTTTACACATGAAAATAAGCCTAAATAACATAGTAAAATAGTGTATAATAGAGAATAAAAATACACATAAGTTTTAAAGCACATCAGGGCATGATGAAGTAGTTCACCCCTCTCCCGGGCTACATTTGCTGGGTCCGGCTCCCAATGGCATGTAACTCTTTGTTATTAGTGCTCAAAATTGAAAATTACATGTGTTTACAAGCCTCTAATGGTTTTTTTCTCCGCACCGGTGGTTCCGAGTGCTCAAATTAGTTTATGTAGACTCTTGTTTCACCCAAATTGGTCGAGAATTTACCTCCCAATGCATTTTTCCAATATCATCTAGAAAAGCATCACAAAAAGTGGAGAGTGCACTTAATCGCCGCAAAAATAGTAAAAACCCGAAATTTGGGGTGCCTCCACAGCATGCGCTGAGATAAGACCGTTTAAATTAATGCCGGATGGTTTTGGGCAGCGGTGGTCAAATGCCGACCCCGCATCTTTAAATCTGTGTTAATTGTTTGAAAACTTCTAGCAATGATGGTATGGAACCCATAGTTGGAGTTCAGAAAGTTGTGGCATTAAAAGCCATTAAACCGCACCATGTGGTGATGTTTTATTCGCCGGGGTTTACGTTTTATATAACGGTCGCAGTAACCTTATCCAAAAACAATGCCATGTGAATAGGATGGATGAAGCCACCCGGAGTTAAGGTTTGAAACAATCGTAACATTGAATTTTGATGTCACAACGTGACATGTGACCATAATCATTGTCGTTGGTGTTAAGGTTTTATAGCCGCCCGGTTTTATGTTGTGGTTTCATAACCCATGACGAGTGATCAAACATTGGGGCTACAAGCGGGTTGGAGACTGTTAGCGGTCTTTGAAATTCAAAATGTTACACAATAAATTGATGTGGAAGACAAAGTTAGGTTAAGAAACAAATGGTAGGCGAGAGTGTTGGAGGTTTTCACGGGTGCTATGGAGGTCACGAGGTCGAATCCCCCGACTCAAATAAAATTTTACTTAATCCTTCCCTAAGGACACGTGGCATCCTCCAAGCTTGCCACGTGTCTCTCATCCAACGGCCCAAATCAAAATGTACAAACCCCATCCAATGGTCAAAAACAAAATTTGTACCATAAAATCAATGGCCCAAATCAACCACGTGGCACGATTCAATTGGCTATGAGAAAAGGGAATATTCCCTTTTTCTCATAGCAGCATGTGGCTAAAATATGCCACATGCTAAATGTACCTATATGCTCACTTGGGAATCCTCGGTATCTAACTTTTGAGAAAACGAACGTAACGCGATATCTTCCTCATACAACATCGATTTTTTGAAATGGTCGTGGTGTCGGAATCACAACAATGAGATGTTTTCGGTCACTCAGTTCGGTATAGTTTCGAGAAATTTCAATTTTGAGCATAACACATGATCTCCCGAATACACCTCCCCATTTGGAAGCGTCCGGACCCCCAAAAGACTTTAATTACATTGCTAGAAGATGAGGGGACAACTCCCTCACCTTTTCCACTTTCATCCACCTTGCCTTACATGGTTTGCTACCCTTGAGTCCACCCGAAGATAATCAACACTTCCCCTCTTAAAAATGTGTGTTCTCCTGGTCAAGGATGGAATCCTCCTTGAGCTTGTCCGAGAAATTCGATGAAAAATATTCTATATATGGAAGTTGAATATCACTCCCTTGATCACCGAATCGAAAGAGGGCTTCATACAAACTTAAATTCTCCACATTGACAATGGAATAAATTTGCATATATGAAGGCAAGCCAAGTTGAGATGCATTATTACCAACTTGTTTAATGATCTTGAATGGACCATAATTAATGGGCTTGATCTTTTTACCTTCTCCTTGCATCATTTCTTTGTTTATGTGCAACCATACTTCATCTCCTTCTCGGAATTGTGATCAACTCTATGTTTGTCATGCCTTTCCTTGTATTTGCTTTGACTGTTCTCAAGATATTCTTGAACTTGTTGATGAATAATATGAATTTGGTCAATGAAATTTCGAGCCTTGTCAATATCATTATGCCCATCGATTGCAAGATCCTTCTCAAATATGAAGTCTAATGGTGATTTCAGAAAATACCCAAATCAGGCTTCAAATGGTGAAGTATTTGTAGAAGAGTGCTTGGCCCGGTTGTAAGCATGCTAAATGTAATGCAGTTGTTCATCCCAAAACTTGGGATTTTTGCTAAAATATCCTCTCAATAGTTGCACAACGGTTCTGTTCACCACCTCGGTTTGGCCATCAATTTGGGGATGAAAAGCAATACTCTTTTTCAAATTTGTGTCCATCATCTTCAAATATTGGACCAAAAATTCCCAATGAACCTAGAATCCCTGTCACTAAGAATAGAAGTTGGAAAACCATAATGAATCCATACATGTTCAAAATAAAGTTTATAAGTTTGTTTAGCAGTAATGGTTTTCTTACATGACATAAGTATGCACATTTTACTAAATCTATTTGCAACTACATAATGATAATCATGTTTTTTTCTGGACATAGGTAGACCTCCAAAAAATTCCATGGAGACACTCTCCCATGGGCTTGATAGTACCGATAGTGATGTGCACAACCTAAGCTTCCTATTACAAGGCTTGCTTGTTGCACACATAGAACATCATCTTATAAAACGTGACACACTATCTATCATGCGTGGCTGATAGCAATACCTCTATAGATGCGCCACTGTTTTTCTTAACCCAAAGTGTCCAGAAATAAGAGATGAATGAGCCTCTCTCATGACACTAAGTCTCTATCCTTGTGGTATACACAGCTTTCCCAAATGAAACAACAAATTGTTATGCATGTGATAATCATTTTCGTCAACTTGATTCCCTTCACTCAAACTAGCATACACATCTTGAAAATCAGCATCAGATGCATACTGTTCTATGTAACTCTCATGTACAATATAATAATTTTAAAGTAAAGTAGAAGCACTTATAATTGGCCTTGAAAGCATATCAACAACTTTATTGAAAATAACTTTATTGTACCTTATAACAAAGTGAAATTGTTGAAGAAATCCCATCCACCTAAAATGTCATGATTGTTGCAATTTTGTTTGCGACTGCAAGTACTGTAATGGTTGGTGATCGGTATGTATAATTGTCGCTTTACCCATCAAGTAGTGTTTCCAATTCTTGAAAATTTGTACAAACACATACAACTCTTTTTCATATGTATGATAATTAGTTATAGAACCATTGAATTTTTCAGAATGAAAAGCGATAGGTTTACCATGCTGCAGAAGTACTACACCCATGGCATAATCACTAGCATTAGTGTGTATCTCGAATGACTGTCCCAGATTCGGTAATAAAAGGAACGGAGCTGAACTGATATTGTATTTTAAAGCTTCAAAAGCTTTCTGCTGTTTTCCTCCCCATTGGAAGCCTTTATTCACACTTGTCACTACATGCATAGGAGCTACTATGGTAGAAATGTTAGCAATAAAATTTCTCCAATACTGAGCTATGCCTAAGAAACTTATTACCTTGGTTAATGTTTTGGGAGTGGGCCAATTCACAATGCCTTCCACTTTAGAAGGATCAATTCTCAAGTTGCCTCCTCCTACAATGTGTCCCAAATAAACCAGAGAAGTTTTTCCGAATTCACACTTAGACATCTTAAGAAATAATTGCTCTTTCTTCAAAATATCAAACACCTTTTTCACATTCAAGACATGTTCTTCTCTTGTTTTGTTTAAAATGAGTATATCATCCAAATACACAATCAAAAAGTCATCAAGAAATGGACGCAAAACATTATCCTTAACACGCATGAAAGTCGTCAGTGCATTACACAAACCAAATGGCATAACCAACCACTCACAGAGTCGTTGTTTGGTTTTGAATGCAGTCCTCCATATGTCACTTTCTGCAATTCTTACTTGATGATATCCACTTCGTAAATCTAACTTAGAGAAAGACTTTTCTTCTTTCAGCTGATCTAGCAAATCATCTATCCTTGGGAGTGGGTATCGATTCTTTACTGTTACCTTGTTCAAAGCTTTGAAGTTGACACACATGCGCCAATCCCATCTTTATTTGGAATCAAGACTATGGGTGAACTGCATGGTGATTTTTTTGGGCTTATGAGTCCCTTTTCCAATAAGTCCTTGATTTGCCTCTTTATTTCAGCATTCTCCATTATCAACATGCGATAAATGCCAATGTTTGGAAGAGGACTATCTTGTTGTAACTGAATCTCATGTTGAATCTCCCTTTTAGGAGGCAATCCTGTTGGCTCCTGAAACATCTCATGATGCATCAAATACATCATATAAATATGATTTTGACTTAGGATCACAAGCTTCAAATGACTGATGATTACATCATCTTTAGGCTTAATCATTAGAAGAACAAAATTGTTACTTGAATTCACCAGCCTCTTTACCTGTCCAACATTTACCATTGCAATATTTCTCTTACTACGATGTACTCTAACAATGTACTCCTTGCCTTCTTTGAATAAATGGTATTTTTTCTCATGGCAATGGAAGATCACTATCCTATCATACAAGTAAGGACTGCCCAACACAACACCTGTAATATCAAGCGGAACCACATCTAATTCAACTGTGTCAACAAAATGAGTAGTTATTACAAAGCACAATATGCACTTCTTTGAACCTGTAAATTTGCATCCTTACAAATCCACCCAAGTGGATATGGTTTTGGATGTGGAATGGTCTCAAGATTAATTTTCTTGACCAAGTATTCAGAGATTAAGTTTTCTTGTGACCCACTGTCAAATAGTGTGTCAATCTTGGTATGTTTTGATATGACCCTCAATCAAAGGAGGCTCATACAAACTTAAATTCTCCACATTAACAATGGAATAAATTTGCATATATGAAGGCAAGTCAAGTTGAGATTCATTATTACCAACTTTTTTAATGATCTTGAATGGACCATAATTAATGGGCTTGATATTTTTACCTTCTCCTTGCATCATTTCTTTGTTTATGTGCAACCGTACTTCATCTCCTTATTGGAATTGTGATCAACTCTATGTTTGTCATGCCTTTCCTTGTATTTGCTTTGACTGTTCTCAAGCTATTCTTGAACTTGTTGATGAATAATATGAATTTGGTCAATGAAATTTCGAGCCTTGTCAATATCATTATGCCCATCGATTGCAAGATCCTTCTCAAATATGAAGTCTAATGGCGATTTCGGAAAATACCCAAAGCAGGCTTCAAATGGTGAAGTATTTGTAGAAGAGTGCTTGGCCCGGTTGTAAGCATGCTAAATGTAATGTAGTTGTTAATTCCAAAACTTGGGATTTTTCCTAAAATATCCTCTCAATAGTTTCACAACGGTTCTGTTTACCACCTCGGTTTGGCCATCAATTTGGGGATGAAAAGAAATACTCTTTTTCAACTTTGTGTCCATCATCTTCCAAAGATTGGACCAAAAATTCCCAATGAACCTGGAATCCTTGTCACTAGCAATAGAAGTTGGAAAAACATAATGAACCCATACATGTTGAAAATAAAGTTTAGAAGTTTGTTCAGCAGTAATGGTTTTCTTACATGACATAAGCATGCACATTTTACTAAATCTATCTGCAACTACATAATGATAATCATGTTGTTTTCTGGACATAGGTAGACCTCCAAAAAAGTCCATGGAGACACTCTCCCATGGGCTTGATAGTATCGATAGTGATGTGCACAACCCAAGATTCCTATTACTAGGCTTGCTTGTTGCACACATAGAACATCATATTATAAAACGTGACACACTATCTATCATGTGTGGCCAATAGCAATACCTCCATAGATGTGCCACTATTTTGTTTAACCCAAAGTGTCCAGAAAGAATAGATGAATGAGCCTCTTTCATGAAACTAAGTCTCTCTCCTTGTGGTATACACAACTTTCCCAAACGAAACAACAAATTGTTATGCATGTGATAATCATTTTCGTCAACTTGATTCCCTTCACTCAAACTAGCATACACATCTTGAAAATCAGCATCAGATGCATATTGTTCTATGTAACTCTCATGTACAATATAATCATTTTTAAGTAAAGTAGAAGCACTTATAATTGGCCTTGAAAGCATATCAACAAATTTATTGAAAATAAATTTATTGTACCTTATAACCAAGTGAAATTGTTGAAGAAATCCCATCCACCTAAAATGTCATGATTGCGGCAATTTTGTTTGCGACTGCAAGTACTGTAATTTAAATGGTTGGTGATCGGTATGTATAATTGTCGCTTTACCCATCAAGTAGTGTTTCCACTTGTTGACACTTTGTACCAACACATACAGCTCTTTGTCATATGTAGGATAATTAGTTATAGAACAATTTAATTTTTCAGAATGAAAAGCGATAGGTTTACCATGTTGAAAAAGTACTACACCCATGGCATAATCACTAGCATTAGTTTTTATCTCGAATGGTTGTCCCAAATTTGGTAATGAAAGGAACGGAGCTGAACTGATATTTTATTTTATAGCTTCAAAAGCTTTTTGCTGTTTGCCTCCCCATTGGAAGCCTTTCTTCACACTTTTCACTACATGCATAAGAGCTGCTATGGTAGAAATGTTAGCAATAAAATTTCTCCAATACTGAGGTATGCCTAAGAAACTTCTTACATCGGTTAATGTTTAGGGAGTGGGCCAATTCAGAATGCCTTCCACTTTAGAAGGATCAATTCTCAAGTTGCCTCCTCCTACAATGTGTCCCAAATAAACCAAAGAAGTCTTTCCAAATTCACACTTAGACATCCTAAGAAATAATTGCTCTTTCTTCAAAATATCAAACACCTTTTTCACATGCAAGACATGTTCTTCTCTTGTTTTGTTTAAAATGAGAATATAATCCAAATACACAATCACAAATTCATCAAGAAATAGACACAAAACATTATCCATAACACGCATGAAAGTCATTGGTGCATTACACAAACCAAATGGCATAACCAACCACTCAAAGAGTCCTTGTTTGGTTTTGAATGTTGTCCTCCATATGTCACTTTCTGCAATTCTTACTTGATGATATCCAGTTCGTAAATCTAACTTAGTGAAAAAAATTTCTTCTTTCAGCTAATCTAGCAAATCGTCTATCCTTGGGAGTGGGTATCGATTCTTTACCGTTACCTTGTTCAAAGCTTTGAAGTCGACACACATGCACCAATCCCATATTTCTTTGGAATCAAGACTATGGGTGAACCCCATGGTGAATTGTTTGGCCTTATGAGTCCCTTGTCCAATAAGTCCTTGATTTGCCTCTTTATTTCAGCATTATCCATTATCAACATGCGATAAATGCCAATGTTTGGAAGAGGACTATCTTGTTGTAACTAAATATCATGTTGAATCTCCCTTTTAGGAGGCAATCCTGTTGGCTCCTGAAACATCTCATGATGCATCAAATACATCATATAAATATGATTTTAACTTAGGATCACAAGCTTCAAACGACTGATGATTAACATCATCTTTAGGCTTAATCATTAGAAGAACAAAATTGTTACTTGAATTCACCAGCCTCTTTACCTGTCCAACATTTACCATTGCAATATTTATCTTCTTGTGATGTGCTCTAACAGTGTACTCCTTGCCTTCTTTGAATAAATGGTGTGTTTTATTCACTCATGGCGATGAAGGTCCACTTCTATCATACAAGTAAGGAACTTCTTTAAACATAACAGCCTCATCTATCACAATAATTCATTGTGTCAACAAATGTACGATAATACAGTGCAATATATATTACTTTTCATTCCCTATGATTGCATCACCACATCATACAAAATCCACCAAGTGGATCTAGGGATCTGGTTTTGAATGTGATTGTGAATGGTTTAAGATTGATTTCTTGACCAAGTATTTGGGAATTTAGTTTTCTTGTTGTTATTATCCATGATGTTCAATCTTGTTGCATTTTGATATTATTACATAGATGAAATAGACAATTCTACTGTTCGGGACTGACTGTATGTGGCGGTTTTGAAATGCTAATCTTTATCTTGATTTATTTCCCCTTCATGTTATTTAATCCCATGGCTATAATTTTAGTTTCATCACATGAATCATCTCCTATGTCATGTTGAGTTATAGCTGCAGTTTTCTGCTTCCCTTTGTTATTGTTATACTTGGGTCTCTTTTAAGGATGTAATTTCCAACAATTTTTCTCTTCATGATATTTTCGTCAACAATGTTTACAAACCACTTTCTCTCCCTCTTTATTAATAGATACATTCTTTTTTCCATTACCTTTTGAGGTATTCTCTTTGTTTTTCCCCTTAAAAAGTTTCTTGCTACTCTTATCAGTAATGTTTTCCCCTCTTGCTTCTAAATGTGTAGCTTTAACACAAACTTGATCTATAATTGTAGGGTTAAAAATGAGAATAGTATGTCTTAGGTAGCTATGTAAGCCTCCTATGTACTTGAGACAAGTATCTTGGCTCTGCAAATATACTTCTAATAAGAGAGATCTTCTCCAAAATTCTTGGCTATAGTCTTGTAAATTTTGTCCTTTCAATTGTATACAATTTTTCTAGTTCATTATGGCTTTCTGCATGTGAGCTAATGGATAAAAATGTTGTTTTATTGTAGTATTGAAATCAGTCCATGATGGAATAATCTTACCATGATTTTTGATCTCCTCCTTTGTCTTGGCTTCCCACCAAACAAGAGTTGCACCTTCCATCCTCAATGAAGCTAGTTGGATTTTGGTATCATCATCATGGAGGTTCTGAATTCTCAAATAGACCTCCAATTGCCTAATAAAATTATCAATATTTTTTGCGTTGACTTCACCATTAAACATTGGCAATTCAAACTTAACAACAAGTTTTAGAAAAGGAATTTTACCAGTGTTCTTTGACTTGTGAGACTGGTGTACTGAAGATGAAGTAGAGGACGATGATGATGATGAGGGTGAGGATGGTGACTTTACATTGCCTCCATTTCCTCCATTTCCATTCTATGATTTATCTTCATCATTGTGACCTAATGAGGATACCTGACCTTCCTTGTGAATTTTGGATCCTTATCCTTCTAGTCTTTCATTCCTTTCTTGATAAAGGACTCTCACCATTTCAGTCATGTCAAGGAATACTTTCCTGAACACTCTTTCTTCTTCTTTGGGATCCACCTCTTCATGGGTTTCTTCTTCTCCTAGAGGCATGCTTACTGCTTCTGCGTCTTTTGGAGGTGAACTAGGTGGTGGAGAATGTGGAAATATTTCCCTCCTTTGTTGTGGCTCAGTTTGAGAACCTCTTGCTTCCACCAATTTTCCTTCTCCTCTCTTAAGCTTGAGCCTAGTAAGCATGAAAACCCTTGCAAATAGTTAAAAAAAATATTTGGACACAAAACAACAGAGAATAAACTCTAGCTCTGATACCAACCTGATCTGAAAGGAGTGTATTATTTTTTTGTGCTAAGTGTCCTTTCAGTATTAAAAGCATGAACAATTTGTCTCCATTTATTTACTTAAGGAGTGAGTGTTTTAACAATGAAACATAGATGAATTTTTGAACTTTAAGCATTAAAATAAGCCTAAATAATATTGTATAATAGTGTATAATAAATAATAAACATCACACATAAGTTTTGCACAGCAGGAATGATGAAGCAGTTCACCGTTCCTCAGCTACATTTGTTGGTCTAGCTCCCAATGGCATGTTCCTGTTTGTCATTATGCTCAAAATTGAAAATTACATGTGTTTACAAGCCTCTAATGGATGTTTTCTTTGCACCAGTGGCTCCATAATACTAAAAATAGTCTAGGTAGACTCTTTTTTCACCCAAATTATTTGAAAATTTACCTCCCAATGCATTTTTCCTAATATCAGCTACAAAAGTTCCACCAAAAGTGGAGACTGCACTTAACTGCCACTAAAAATAGTAAAAACTACAAATTTAGGGCGCCTCCACAGTACCGTCGGATAAGGCAGTTTGAATTAACACCAAATGATTTTAGCGGGGTGGTCACATGCCGACCCCCCGCCTTTAAATCCACGTTAACTGTTTGAAAACTCCACAACAGTGGTATGGAACTTGGAGTTGAAGTTCTAAAAGTTGTGGCATTAAAAACCATTAAACTGCGCCATGTGACTAATGTTTTTTTTTTTGCCGGGGTTCACATTTTATATAACTGTTGCGTTAACCTTATCCACAAACAATGCCATGTGAACAGGATTGACAGAGCCATCGTAGTTAAGGTTTGAAACAACCGTTATGTTGAAGTTTGATTTCACAACATGACATGTGACCATTGTCGTCGGTGTTAAGGTTTTTTAGCTACCAGTTTTATGTTGTGATTTAATCACACGTAAAATGTGATCAAACCTTGTTGCCACCAGCAGTTTGGTACTACTGGTGGCCCTCCCCCTTGCACCCCCCCCACCCTCCAAAATTCAAAAAATTACACAATAAATTGATGCGGGAGAGAGTTAGGTTAAGAAACACATGGTAGGTGAGATGGTCAGAGGTTTTCGCGGGTGCTATGGAGGTCACGGGGTCAAACCCCTCGGACTCCAAATAAAATTTTACTTAATCCTCCTGAGGACACATGTCAACCTCCAGGCTTGCCACGTGTCTCTCATCCAACAGCCCAAATTAAAACGTACAAACCCCATTCAACGGCCATAAACAAAATTCGTACCATAAAATCAATGGCCCAGACTCAACCACGTGGCACGATTCGATTGGCTGTGAGAAAAGGGAATATTCCCTAGAATATGCCTCCTGTTGATTGTACTTGTATGCTGATTTGGAATCCCAGTCACAAAAATTTTAGCTATTTGAGAAAATGAACAGAACGCGATATATTCCTCATACAACATTAGACTTTTGAGTTGTTTGTTGCACCAGAATTGCAACGACGAGACCTTTTCGGTCGCTCAGGTTTGGTATAGTTTCGAGCACTTTCAATTTTGAGCATAAAACATGATCTCCTGATCAGACAAAAAATGTGTCGTGGATTGGTCAAACTTGCAAAAACCCATATTGTTCTTCTGATATATGCCTTGGCAGGATCCCTCTAATCCTGTTTGCAATGATTTTTGAAAAAATATTATATATAATTTTGCATAATGATATTGGTCTGAAGTCTGAGAAGGTTTTGGGCACGGAAGATTTAGGGATAAGTGCCAGGAAGGTAGAGTTCACATCAACAAGAATATGACCAGGTATCTGGGCCTACTCCACTACAACTTTAAGCTCTTCCGCCGTCACATTGAAAAAATGGATAAAGAATTCGGCCGACCAACCATACGACCACAGGATTTTATCATGGGAAAATGATTTTAGAACCACTTAATTTCATCCTTCATTATTTCTTTATCCATGGCTTGGTTTTCCGCTGCATCAAACATATTTGGCATATTTTCAAGAACCCATATCTGGCCACTATGGTTTGTGTCCTGATCTGCTTTATAGAAACCTAAGAAATGAGAAAAAGCCTCCTCCTATATTTCTGCCGTAGATATGGCCTTACTTACATCTGCTCTCTCTATTTGCCAAGTGGAATTTTTGTTTTTCCGATTATTGGCAAATTGATGAAAAAATTTAGTGTTCAAATATCCCTCCTTTACCCATTGTATTGTGCTCTTTAACTTCCATGTCACCTCCTCAATCTTTAAAATTTATAACTTACGCTTCTCAAGTCGATCAAGAGTGTTGAATACAATGTGGTCCATAGATCTCATTAGAATTTCTTCATGAATCTTAGTCACCTTAACAGTGATATCAACCAACTCTGATCGAAGGGCCTCCTTTTTCTTTATTTCCCACGCCTTAGTGTGTGACTTAAGCCTTCGAAGTTTTTCTGAGAGCTTTTCCCATCCATATAGTCCCTCATCAGGGTCAGTATTTTTCCAGAAATCTTGTACCATGTGGTTATAATTAGGTTCTTCGAGCCAAATTCTGTTGAATTTGAAAGGAATTCCAGTCCTTTTCCCTTCAGTATGCCAAGATAGTAGAATATTCATGTGATTCGATAGGTCCGATACCCCCACCTGCGATCTCAGGTTCCCCAGAATGCCAAGTAAAGATTCATAGACCATTGCCCTGTCAGGCCACTTTCTAATGAACTCCCCACTAACTCTTCAATTTTTCCAAGTTGGAATAAGAGAAGAAGGCCGAATTTCCCTTAGATGAAACTCTCTAAAAATCCACTCAATATGATCATCCAATGGGTGATTTCGAGCTCTACAACCCCATGATTCATTATCATTTAGATTGGAATTAAAATCACCAATAACCATCAGGTTACCGATATTTAGAATCCCAGATAAGTACATTTGTGCCTAGAAAGATGATCTATTTTGAAAAGGTGCATAGAAATTGATTATATCAGAGGTCCTTGAATAACAACGAACAAAACCTGACATCACAATGCCACCAAAAAATTTAAAAGGCTGAAATTTTGCATAAGATGGATCGCAAATGGCTAGAATACCCCCCGCCCTTCCAACAGAATCAATATCGGCCGCATTGATAATAAGGTGTTGATGGCCTTAGATCTAGAGCATGGAGTTTCTTGAGAAAATCTCTTAGGCACAAGTGTTTAAAGGAGTTTCCCATACCCTTAATATTAAGTGAGAGGATAGAGGTCATTTGGACACACTGTCAGGGCCGCATGCTCTAAGTTCTCGTAAATCATCAGACGAGGATATGGGAACATCCATTAGATCAAGAAAATCATCCTTAAATAAAGACTTGGTTTTGAGTCGACCTCGAAAATGTTTGGACCTTTATTTTGAAGTTTTTCAAACCGTAATGTTGTTCCCAGAGGTAGGGGAAATGGAAATGGAGGGGTCCGAAGGGGCCTTATCAAATATGGTTAAAACCGCCAGGTCAAGGTTCGAGTTACCAATAAGGGAGTCTAAATCACTACCCACCCCTATTCCTAGGGGATTCCAGGAGGTCCAGGGGCACATGATCATGGAATGATTGCAGAGAGGCCCACTCTAAAGGAGGCATGGAGGGTGATACAGACAATGGAGCCACCAGGATAATAGAGACAGGGGGGCCATCAGAGGATTCAGATGCACACGAGTTCATTACCTTATGCCTAGTAGACTCATCCAGATGCAAATGCATAGGGCTTTTAATAGCAACAACCTTAGCATGTTCATTATTAGACTTAAAGACATGGGAAGGGGCAACAATGGTATTGGGAGGGGTGACCTTGTCACTAAGGGCATTAGCTAAAGCATATACATCACTATCAGATGATGGCAGAAAAGATGTTGCGTATGTGTTATATTCTTTCCACGACTAAAGAATATTGGTCCTTAATTTCCGGTGGGCGATACGTCTGGTTGTGTGGTTTTGTGGTTTAGAGTACGATGGTTTCGGCCTGGTATTTGTAGATCCGGTCGAGGGGAACTACGGTTGTCATTACAAATAGAGTTTATGGTTTGGGTTTATGTATGCTTCGGCATGTATATATATGTGTTGTAACACTAAAAGGAATATAATGAAAAATCAAGCTGGTTGTCCCAATTTGGGATCCAGGGTAAAATCTCTGTGTTTATATGTTTAATGTTTGATGCTCTCGCTATTGTTTATTTTATGTTTTTAAGATTTGTTTGTAGATAATTTATGTTCAGGGTTAAAATATACATTTGGTATCAGAGTTGTTTCGGCTTCAAGGGGACGCCTTTGTTGCTGAGGGTTTTTTTTTCGGGCCTGTGGTAGACTTTGTTCAGTGGGAGATCTGCGGGATCGATTCTTTGCGTTAAAAGGAGAGGATTACGACGACGGAAAGATGGGGATAAGAGAGAATTTAATGGTGATAGGTTTTGAGTTATGAGAAGCTCGAAGATGGAAGAGATGTTTGATGGATAAGATCAATGGATCACAGTGAGATCAGTGCCAAACCAGCAGGGGAATGTCGGATGAAGGCGGGAAGTTTGGATAGAAGGCTAAAAGCACAATACGGTTGTGTGTCTCAGATTCAGTATTGTTGAATGTATCTGGGGAAGCTACGGCGAAGACCTTGTGGGAAAAGCTAGGGACTTTGTACCAATCTAAGTCTCTGGTGAATAAGTTGTTCCTGCAGAAAAAGTTGTATAACCTGAGGATGAAGGATGGAGATTCGGTGACAGAGCATCTGAACGCCTTCAATACTATGGTAAGTCAGCTGTCATCTATTGATATTAAAATCTCAGATGAAGATAAGTGCATCAGTTTGTTGTGTTCTCTACCAGACTCGTGGGACAGTCTGGTTATTAAAATAGGTAGCAATACAACTACCTTGAACTTTGATGACATTGTCTCAGCCTTGCTGTCGGAGGAAATGAGACGGAGAAATATGGAGGGTCAGAATGGAGATGCCTTATCTATACGAGGAAGGTCCCAGAACAGAAACAAGAAAAAGGTTTCGAGTGGGAGATCTAAATCTCCTGGAAAGTTTGTAAAGGTGTGCTGGAAATGCGGAAAGGAAGGGCACTACAAAAAGGAATGCATATCTAAAGCTCCTGAGAAAGGAAAGGGATCTGATGAAGCTCCTTCTGCAGAGGCAAAAACCACCTCGGATGAAGGTGGGGATGTGTATTTGGCTTCTTCTTCAAATACACATGTAGATCATGAGTCATGGTTGATTGACTCGAGTGCATCCTTTCACT
The DNA here is from genome assembly GCA_034641835.2 of Pinus albicaulis. Lineage (NCBI taxonomy): Eukaryota > Viridiplantae > Streptophyta > Pinopsida > Pinales > Pinaceae > Pinus > Pinus albicaulis. Next base: position 87,038 of record JAXQQM020079187.1, on the reverse strand, counting down.
TCACTCCCCATAGGGAGTGGTTCTGCGAGTATGAGAAATATGATGGCGGTGATGTCTTCTTAGGTGATGATAGGAAGGCCAGATTCGTCGGACGTGGAAGGTCAAGCTGAAGCTGCAAGGTGGAAGGATTAGAACACTTCCGGGTGTTCTGCATATTCCTGCATTGGCTAGAAATCTGATTTCTGTAAGCAAGATGGATGATGCAGGTGTAAAAACAGTGTTCGAGAAAGATGCCTGCAAGATGGTTCGGGGAGCACTGGTATTAATGCGGGGAGTTAGGACTGGAACTCTGTACAAGCTACAAGGTAGCACTGTTATTGATGGGTGTAACAATTCTGTGGTTCCTGAAAGTGGGACGGAAAGTCTAGCTGTCTCTGGAGAAAAGACCATGCTATGGCATCAAAGGCTTGGACATATTGGAGAGAAGGGCCTTCGGATAATGCATAGAGATGGTATGGTAGAAGGTATGTCTAATTGTTCTCTGGATTTCGATTTCTGTGAACATTGTGTATATGGGAAGCAGAATCGGGTGAGTTTTCCTTCTGGTGCTAAGAGGGCAAACAAGATATTAGAAATTGTGCACGGTGATGTGTTTGGGCCTGTGTCAGTTCCATCACTGGGAAAGTCTGTGTACTATGTTTCATTCATAGATGACTTCTCAAGGAATACATGGATATATTTCTTGAGGAAGAAATCTGAAGTCTTTGACAAATTTAAAGAATTTAAGGCTCTGGTGGAAAACCAGACGGAGAAGAAGATAAAGGCATTGAGGACAGATAATGGTGGGGAGTTCTGCAAGAAGGAATTTGAAGAGTTCTGTAAGAAGTGTGGTATAGCACGGCAGAAGACTACTCCATACACACCTCAGCAAAATGGAGTTTCAGAAAGAATGAATAGAACACTGATGGAAAAGGCAAGAAGCATGCTCAGTGGTACCGGGTTAGGAAAAGAATTCTGGGCAGAGGCAGTGGAGATTGCATGTTACTTAGTTAACAGATCACCTTCATCAGCGTTGGAGGATAAGACCCCACATGAGGTATGGACTGGTAAGAAACCCTCTATTTCACATCTAAGGGTATTTGGATGTGATGCAAATGTACATGTTCCAAAGGAGAAAAGGACCAAGTTGGATAATAAATCTGAAAGGTGCATCTTTATTGGGTATAAGGATGGTTTAAAGGGTTACAAGCTTTGGAACCCAGAAACAAGGAAGGTTGTGTACAGCCGAGATGTGTTGTTTAGAGAAGTGAAAGATGTTGTTAAACATGAAGTCTTACCAAAGGAACCTGAGAAGATAGAGTTTGAGCTAAAGGAGGATGAATCAGACTCTACAACAGAAGAAGACTCAGAAGATGAAGAGCCACAAACTCCATCTTTGAGAAGATCAGTTCAGGAAAGAAGGCAACCAGAAAGGTGTAGTCCATCTACTTTCTATTTAGGTTTTGCCTTAACTATAACTGATGATGAACCCAGAACCGTCAAGGAGGCAGTAGATTCAGAGGATGGAAAAATTTGGAAGGAGTCCATGGTTGATGAAATGGCATCCTTGCACAAAAATGGTGCATGGGATCTAGTGGAGTTGCCAGCTGGAAGGAAGCCCATTGGGAGCAAATGGGTGTTTAAAAAGAAGATGAATGTAGAAGGCAAGGTGGAGAAATACAAAGTTTGGTTGGTAGCAAAAGGTTATTCCCAGGTGCCAGGAATTGATTTTGGTGATCTTTTTTCTCCTGTTGCCAAGGTTACTTCTATTAGATTACTTTTATCTGTTGCTGCTGCATTTGATTTTGAGATAGAACAGATGGATGTGAAGACAAATTTTCTTCACGGGGATCTAGAAGAGGAGATCTACATGAAGCAACCTGAAGGCTTTATGGTGAAGGGTAAGAAAGAACTGGTATGCAGGTTGAAGAAGTCTTTGTATGGGTTAAAACAGTCACCAAGGATGTGGTATCAGAAATTTGATACCTATATACGGGGACTTGGCTTCACCAGAAGAAAGGAAGAATATTGTGTTTATTTTAAATTAATTGGTGATCGTGTTATATATCTGGTCTTGTATGTGGATGATATGTTGTTGATTGGAAATGACAAAGAAATTATCCAAGATTTGAAGACCCAACTGTTCTCCAAATTCGACATGAAGGATCTGGGTGCTGCAAACTATGTTTTGGGCATGGAAATTAAGAGAGATCGGGCAAAGAGGAAGCTCTGGTTAAACCAGAGGAAGTATGTCGAGACTATATTGCAGAGGTTCAATATGCAGGATAGTAAACCGGTGAAGGTTCCTATTCCTGTAGGTGTAAAGCTGTGTGCTGAACAGTGTCCCAAGACACAAGAAGAAGAGGAGTATATGTCCCATGTTCCATATGCAAGTGTAGTGGGTAGCTTGATGTATGCAATGGTCTGTACTAGACCAGACATTGCACATGCAGTGGGAGTATTGAGCAGGTTTATGTCAAACCCAGGGAAGGAGCATTGGACAGCAGTGAAGCGGGTTTTCGGATATTTACGTGGCACTAGTGATTATGGCTTGTGCTACCAGGGAAGACCAGGATTGGAAAGAATGTTGGACATTCGTGGTTTTGTTGATGCAGACTGGGCTGGAGATCTGGACCAAAGAAGATCTACAAGTGGGTATGTGTTTAGCCTATTTGAAGGCGCAGTCAGTTGGATGAGTAAAAGACAGTCTGTAGTGGCTCTTTCAACTACAGAGGCAGAATACATAGCAGCCACTCATGCAAGCAAGGAAGCAGTTTGGTTGCAGAGATTGTGTTCAAGTATAGGGTTGGTACAACAAGCTATAAGGATAGACTGTGATAGCCAAAGTGCAATTTTCTTGGCTAAGAACCCTGCTTATCATTCAAAGACAAAGCACATTGATGTTCAATATCACTTTGTTAGAGATAAGGTTGAGGCTAAAAGGGTGTTGCTGGTAAAGGTGGACACTTTGAAGAATGTTGCAGATGCATTGAAAAAGTACATGAGCACTTGAGCACTCGAAGTTCTCTTGGTGTAGAGAAACAATGGGTGTTGAAGAATTGGGCCAATGACTAAGCCCTCACTGTGAACCCCGTGGAAAGAAAACAACAAGTGGGAGAATGTTGGGTATATGTTATATTATTTCCACGACTAAAGATATTGGTCCTTAATTTAAATTTGGGTAATTCGCGTCCTTTGGTTTTGTGCATGAGTTTGCACATGGTTTTAGGGTACGATGGTTTTCGACCCCTGGTATTTTGTAGATCCGGTCAAGGGAACTACGGTTATGTTCTAATCCAGGGTTAATGGATTGGGGTTTATGTATGTTTCGACATGTATATATATGTGTTGTAACACTAAAAGGAATATAATGAAAAATCAAGCTGGTCGTCCCAATTTGGGATCCAGGGGAAAATCTCTGTGTTTATCTGTTTTATGTTTTATGCTCTCGCTATTGTTTATTTTCTGTTATAAGATTCATGTGTAGATAATTTATGTTCAGGGTTAAAACCTACAAAAGACTTACCTGATAGATGACCTTCTTGTGAGCCCTGTGCGGACTTCCGTTTCCGTGAGCCATCCAAACTTTTTTTCCACGAGGGGCATTCTTGAAATTCATTGGATAGTTACCTTTCAGATGCCTAGTGTGATGACATATCAAGCATTTGAAGGGTACACCCCAATAATAAACCCATTTTTTGTGCTACCATTAACCCTAGACCATATCAACATCCCCAGGAAGTCCGCCTGAGAAACTGACTTCCACCAGAAGCCAGGCGATTCACTTGTCATTAGTGCCGAGAATATGAGGGTCAATGTATTTTGTACACCCGATAGAATTCCTAATTTCCCTCAAGGCCTTCAATGTCTAGAACTCAAGGGGAAGGCTAGGAAATTTAACCCAAGCCACCTTGCTTTTTGGTGCCTTCATGATAAGGTTAAACCCTAGATACCAAGGAAATAGTTGCATAAAATGCCTACCTCGCACCCATGTTTTCTGGAGAATTTTATCACAGTCCCGTTCATGCATAAAGTGGATGTTGAACCAGTTTTTTAATAGCAAACTGACCTTTGGTATGTATCCCATAATGGGACACTCGAACGTCTTAACCCACTCTAGCATGTCCACTTCCCCAGTATCTGAAAACATCCAGAGACCAATGAGAGCTCGTTTTTTAAGACTGGCCACCCAGCCCCATAAGTCTTCATATTCCAGCATAACTTCATTAAATTTCATGGCAGGCTTATAGCATGCATTTAGCAATCGTCCCTGACGATGATAGACAACCTTAGAAACGTGTGACTGATAACCACCCAAGTGCCTATCGTTCCAACCAGCGTCTAAACCTAGTGGTCTGGATATAGAATGAGATATCAAACGCTCGTCGAGGTCCAAATCCTCCAAGTGTCATTTCTCCGCAGACACCATGGCGACTACCAGAGCTTCATGCATAGAATTGTCAGATGACAAGATATCATTTACCTCACTCATCTTAGAGCAATAAAAAAAATAATAGAGAAGGATTAACAAGGCTGCCAAGTGACACGTATTAAGGTACGCCAAATCACCAGAGGTAGGAAGACATCATTTATGGAAGGTAGCCAGATATAAAAGGAAGGTAAGGACGACATAAGAATGATCATAGAATTATCCTAGGGTACCCACCCACCGCATCTGACATAGGGAAACTGCACAAATCCACCAACACTGTTTAATTATGATAAGAGTGTCAAATATGGATCATAGGAGAATAATGTTAGATTATCTGATGACCCATAAATAGGAGCCATCACCCACAAAAAAAAAAAACCTAGATGATACATGCCTCTCCTAAGTGAGTCCTCGGGATGTCCTAATGTCAGCCCCGATCATAAAAATAACACCGTCCAATGACTTCATAGAAATAAATAAGACTTGACAAGGATGAGGTATGTGAGTTATGTCAGGATATGGTGATCTGGCAAGATGAGCGGGAGATATATGTTGAAATTTACGGTAACTAGAAACTGAAATGAAGGCCAAAATAAGGGTGGTGAACTACCAATCTGTCGAAAAAAGCAGTAAATCCTCACCAGCCTAAACCTCATACATGGAAACAACAAGAAAAATAGCACCCTATGCCATGCCACCACCTAGAGCATATATGCACTCCAGAATATTTACAGTTTTGGTTTAACAACAAACCTCTACACCCATATATACACAATGACATGCCATTCCTTATATGGCTCTGAGATCCCAAACTGTATAACCCGGATTGTCTTCACCACCTTCATTCACAGAGCACATTCTCATTCCCTTGCTCAACCAAGAGTTCAAGCACCATGGAGCCTCACAGACGGAGGTGCAAGGTTGCCTTGAGTTGCGGAGTTGCTAGTACAATACTGAGAAAGTGTCTTGAATATTTCAAATTCTATTACTATCGGTCTTGTTCACTACGGAAATAGTTTCTTAAAATATGAATGGGGAGCTGGGTTGTTGAAAAATTTAAGGGACTACATGGGACAATTTTGAAAACTTTGTGTTTCACAAAGTTTGAGGGCCAAAAATTACAGAGAGTTAACAACCGCATGCAACAGGTTCAACTGCTTGTATCATCCAATAGTCGTGTCGGTTAGAAGCCATGAGCCACATCATTCAAGGGGTCGTGAGCTTAGCTGGTGATTTCCCTAGCACCATCGAGACATGCAAAAGGGAGTCAGACACCCTCAGATCTATTTTGCGCAGCCTGAGCGGTTGCCACATTGCTATCATAGCCTATCTCTTAGCGCAGGAGGAAACAAAGTGTTGGTTCGGTTGCACGTAATGCTGTCCTCCACACCTACCACAATGCCTCACCTACATACAAATCAACAAATTCTCCACTGTTGACTAATAGATTGGCGGTGGGACCAATAAGGAATTAAAGTATTGTAAACTCCTTTGGCTTGATGAATAATAATGTATGTTTTATGGCTTGGGTGAATAGTATGGATATGATATATTCATATGTATGATGATTCATATTTACGATGATTATGGATGGAGTTATGGGTAGTAATTCAAACCATTTGTGAATATTGTATTATATTGTATTGATCTTTTTTTTAAAAATTAAGTTTATCATAGTGGTGTTATTAGAAGAATATTTATTATAGTGGTAGTGGTATTGATGGAAGAATTCTTTTTTTTTATAAATTTTATCACAGTGGTATCAGAGCCATAATCTTGGCCAGCTGTGGGATGCTAAGAAAATCAAAACAAAAAGGGATTTCCATCAGTTGGAAAGGGAGAAAGGATAGAAGTCAAGGGAAAAACAAAGTGATCAACACTAAGGACAAGGGATAATCAAGAGAAAAAGAATCAATGGGTGATCATGAAAGTACCAAATTTGAAGATGAATTACAAAAGATCGCTACAACTCAAGACACAATTGTGGAACTTCTCAAATTGCTCATCATACAATCTAATTTGAAAATAAATAGTGGGGAATGTGAATCTCATTCAGGAGGAGATATTCCATCATATTAACATGTCAACATACAGAGCAGTGATTCATCGCATGAACATGCCAATATTTGGAGCAACCATTTCAATCGACCAACCATGCCTCCATTCTTGGATGATTCCTCTAGACAGAAGGATTGAGATTGTTGAAAATTCAACAAGAAAATGCACCACATACTAGTGCGGGATTCCAGGTCACACGTGAGTGAGGCTCACTGACACATTAGTGCTAATGTGGGCGTCCAATTTTTAAATAAATTGGAAAATAAATTGTAATATTATCTCATAACAACTTGTAATAGTTAACCAAGTGTGATAGACTTAGTTAGCTCAAGAATTACAAGTTGAGGGTCAAATAGTAGGCATGTAGAGTGATTATATTATTTACAAGGTCCAATTGCAGTTGTAGCAATAGCGTGGTGTGAGTGCAATTAGTTAACTCAAATTAATTGAGTTAAAATCAGTTTAACTAGTTATAACTAATTGATGAGCTACTAGAAGATCAAGTGAATTAAAATAGATTTAATTCACAAGTAGTGATCTACCAAGTAACTGATGATTCACTATAATATTTGCATGCATACCAATTCTGATGATGACCCAGTCGAGAGAAAGGTTAAAGGCAAGTGAAATATCAGTTATATTATTCACGAATTTCTCAAGCGCAATTATAAAGCCCCAGGAAGCCCATGATGGATTGTGCAGTCAAGGAAGGTTGGAATTCCTATTTAATAGAAATTTTTTTTCCTAGGGATAGCGTGAGAAAGGCAGGTTGAAGGTGGGCAAGAAATTGGCTATGTATTGGTCCAATTTTTCCTAGATTAGTGTGAGACAATTGGTAAAGTGTATGAGGTTGTGGTGAGCACACATCAATTGTATTTTTTCATGATTCCTTGGTTGATTATAAAATAAATATAGAGGGGTTTTGAGCAGTTGCTTTCCCCGAGAAAATATTGTGTTGTGTGATTGATTTACTTATTTCTCTTATTTGCATGTGATTGAGTGAACGTGATTTATATTCTGCAAATATTGTAGAAGGATTCAATATCTTGTTTTAGTACATTGCATGATTGGATTGAATCCATTGGTGTAATTTCTACATGGTATCAGAGTGCTAGGAATCACAATAATGGAGAAGAAATTGAGTTTGTGGTGAACAATATTCAAATTTGCAAATACTTTCTTTAGAGCTAGAAGTGGATCAAGATGTCCTTCAATGGATTTAGACTTGAATATGCACTCGAGGTTAGTTAAAATTATATTGCATGGAAGGATAGGACATAGGGAGCGTTGGAGGACAATGGTTGAAGGAATTCATAGGTAATGATATTCCCAAGCTCACAACAGCAAATGCCCAACTTCTTGATGCATGGTAGAAGAAGGTAGAAAATGTGAGGATGATCTTGTAAGAGGGAGTTCGAGATTATATTATCTTGAGTCTCTATGGAAAGGCAAATCCATATGCTAAGTGGAAGGCCTTGACAAATATGTTTGAAAGTAACAGTGACCATAGATATTTGGCACTCAAGGACAAGGTCTGAAAAATCAAAATGGATAAGGGCGACACAATCCATAAATACTTGACCAAGTTCACTCAATGTTGAGATGAGCTTGGAATTGTTGGGATTACTATAGCTAATGATGACTTGGTAAGCCTAGCACTTCTAGGCCTCCCCAAGAGTTGGCATAGTTACCAGGACTCTCTGAATGGGAGGGAGAAATTATGATATTGGGGATGACTATGGTTAGATTTGGTACAAAAAGAGTTTCGGTGGAATACCAGGGATGGATCCCCATCCAAGACTGGTGATGAGGAAAAATGTGCCTTGGCTGGTAAGGAAAATAAGGGGAATGGGAAGAAGTCCCATTCCAAATCTGAAACCGGCAAAGAAGGCAAGAAGTGTGACATGTCAAAGATGAAATGTTTTCACCATCATAGTCATGGACACTATGCCAAAAAATTTCCATAAAAGAAGAAGAAGAACAAGCAGGCTCTGGGAGTTGCAGTGGGTGAAGATTTGGCCTCACAGTTTGAGTTGGAATTCTCTTTCATCGCATGCATGGCGTCAAATGTGATGGGATGTATGTGGTACCTAAATAGTGGAGCATATTTCCACATGATGGGAAACGAAGAACTCTTTAGTAGCTTGGAGGAGAAGGATCGAGATGGGTGATGACGGGAGGTATAGCGCTACCAGGATTGGTATAGTTACTTTCCAAAGACAGTTAGGTAAACCTTTCATATTAAAATATGTCATGCAAGATGTCATACATGTAACAGGCTTGAAAAATTATTTAGTTTGAATTTATATGTTGGAGGATCTTGGATATGATGTGGTTTTCAGTGAAGTAAATGTGTTCCTTCATCACAAAGCTCTACGATAAGTAAATAATATTGGGGTTTGTATGAAGAACCTATACAAACTTGATGTAGATAGTTGTGCATTATTAAGCAGTAAAGCAGGGAAGGTGGTGAGCTAAGATACATGTAAGTTATGGCACAAGAGATTGGGCCATCTACACCAAAGTGCTTTGAGGATCAGTCATAATATTTCTATAGGTTTTCCAAAGGGTTGATCTAGGTGGATCTTGGTGGCCACCCGCCTATTCCACATAGGGACCCACCATTGTCTCTTTTAGTTTTTTTCACAACTTAATATTTTGAGTATTTTTTTCTGTCCTAAACTTCTGGAGCCCTTTTGAGGCCCCAAATGGAGATAGTATGCCGAAGTTACGTCCCTGGGAAGTTGAAACACCAATTTACCCAAATAGGGCCCATAGTTTTGGCGCTTCATCTCCTAGGGTTAGGTTTTTTGATGTTTAGAATTCTCCATTGTTTCTACATAATAAATATTCCCTCAAGCCTTATTGTAACACAGTTCAAAGGTATGTAGTCATCACATATCTTCTCAGAGATTTGCTACCAACACCCTAGCTTATTTATTTCCATCATATTTGTAAGCATATTTCTATGACTTGATATTAATGAAATGAAGCCTTATTTCCATTGTGTTTCTATGTTTATGGTTATTTCTGTATTCTGTTGCGTTCCTGCATAAATCCGGATCAGTGGTATCAGAGCGATTTGCTTTTTTTTTATCCTTCTTTGCATGTCCCCAATGACATAGAGGTATAAGTAGTTAGGGCTCTATCTGGTGGAACCTTTGCAAGATCATCCTCACAAACCCCGACGGATGCCCATGGGGGATGAAAAGAAAGATGAGGGAGTAGGAGATCCTATTAAAATATTGCTCGAGGAGGCCCTCGAAAAAGAAAGGAATGTGATGATGGATAGCTTTTCCCAGATCCTTCAACCACTGCCCACTAGTAGCGCATCTGCATCCAGCAACCACTCTGGAGGCACGACTCCCTTTAAGGTACAAGTAAACTTTGACATTCCCATATTTTAGGGTCAAATATATGCAGATGTCGTAGATAGATGGTTCAATCTATTAGAAGGATATTTCTCAGTTCATGACTTTTCCGACTGGGAGAAGATTATTTTTTTACTCCTCAAAGCTACCCCCCATGTCAAGGACAGGTGGGAAACCTACTGTGAGAAAAAGGATGAGATAGAACCCTCTCTGTTCTCAGTCGTACCCACTTGCAATTATTTGCGAGATTCCATCAAGGAACAATATTATCCTATGGGGAGCTATGAAGACAAGTACATACAATGGACAACGTTGCGGCAACAAAGGGATCAAGATGTACATGAGCTAACGAATTTGTTTCATACCCTGTGCACAAACTTGGGTATCAAAGGTTCAAATAAACATTTGGTGCTAAAGTATTGTAGTTGCCTGCACAGATACATTCAGGAGGAAATGGAGTTCCTCGACATCTCCTCGCTTGGTACGACATACCGGTATCCTGCCAAGATTAAGAAGAAATTCAAACAGAAGAAGTGAGACTTTGGATCTGCGAATCAAAAGCAAGGGAAAGGTGCCCCCAAACTGCAGAACAAAGGACAAATCCAAAGCATGGCGGCCCAAGAAAAACTGCCAAAGACACAAGAAAAGAACAACACCGCAAATCCAAAGAAGGACACGGGAAAGTTGTGTGAGTTCCATAAGAGCTCCACGCACAACACAAGTGAGTGTCAGGCCAAGCAGTCACTGGTGGCCGAGATGCAGGCTTCTGAATCAGATGCACGCTCCAACTATGAATCAAAAACTGACAAGGTAAATGACAAAGGGAAGCAGATTATTGATGCAGAGCCGAATGCCACTGTTGCCACTACGAAGATCCAGAAGGAGGAACTAGAAGATCCCGAGGAGGCAGAGTGTCTCTTTCACTCCCAGATGTGGGTAAAGGGTTCCTTGCTACGATTTATTGTCGACAATGGGAGCCAAAAGAGCCTCATTTCAGCAGATGTCATGAAGTGGTTGGGCTTGTCGACCACAACGCACCCACAACCCTACACCATCAGGTGGCTCCACCAAGGACGGGATCTCCACATCAGCCAGCAGTGCCGCCTTCCCTATAGCATCAAGCCCTTCACAGATGAGGTATTGTGTGACATTGCTCCAATTGATGTTTCCGATGTATTATTAGGCCAACCATACTTGTGGAAGTGACATGATGTGTATGAGTCCCAGCCTCACTCTGTTATTGTTACTTTGGGAAATAAATGATACAGGATACCAGAGGTACCACGGCCTCCCACTATCTCTTTGGTTACTGCAAAACAATGCAGTAAGCTCATTTCCCAAACCAGGAAATTTATTTTCCTGATGATCCGCCCGCAGGGCAAGAAGAAGACTATGGGCACGACCTCCAGACATGGCTCCTCTTCACGACAATAAAAAATGGACAAGGTTGTGGAGGAGTACGAGGACATCTTCACCTCACCCATAGGGGTGCCTCTACATTGTCAGGTCAAGCACCCCATTGACCTGACCCCAGGTGCACCGCTACCGAATGGACCGATATATAGCTGCTCTGTTTTAGAGAATGATGAAATCAAGAGACGGATTCAGGAGCTATTGTAGAAAGGCCACATCTAGCCAAGTTCATCACCCTATGGGAGCCCAATCGTGCTGGTACAGAAGAAGGATGGGACTTGGAGACTCTGTATTGACTATCGGGCACTGAACAAGATCACTTTCTGGAATAGGTACCCAATCCCATGGATTGATGACCTTCTAGACCAACTCAAAGGGGAAAAATATTTTAGCAAGATCGACTTGAAGTCTGGGTATCACCAATCGAACCCTCTGATGTGTGGAAGACTTCCTTCAAAGCCAAGGAGGGCCTTTTTGAATGGCTCGTCATGCCTTTCAGATTGAAAAATGCTCCCGCAACCTTCTTGAGGTTGATGGATGACATCTTGCATCTATTCACCAACTCATTTGTAGTAGTATACTTGGATTACATTCTAATCTTCAGCAATACTTGGGAATAGCACCTCCACCACATCCGAGAAGTCCTCCAAACACTGCAGCAACACAAGTTGTGTGCCAATTTGGAGAAGTGAACTTTTGGCATGACCGAGGTTCAATATCTGGGATACATTATTCATGAAAGAGGGGTGCACGTGGATCCAGCCAAGATCCAAGTCATTCGGTATTGGCCAGCCCCAACCACCCTAACAAAGCTTCGCATCTTTCTGGGTCTTGCTAATTTCTACCGCAGGTTTGTGTTTGGATTCTCTCATATCACTTGGCCCTTGAGTCAAGTCACCAAGGGAGGAGCGAAAGAAAAATTCTGTTGGTCAGAATCTCAACAGCAGGCGTTCGTAGAATTGAAACATCGCCTCTATTCTGCCCCAGTCCTCACATTACCAGACTTGCAACAAAAATTTGAGATCGAGACATGTGCCTCTGACTATGCTATTGGGGCAGTTCTTACTCAATAGGAGAATCCAGTGGCATATCACAGTGAGACATTGTCCGACACAATTCAAAAGTATCCCACTTATGAAAAAGAAATTTATTCCATTGTGCAGGCTTGTCGACAATGGAAGCATTAAATTTTGGGGAAGGAGACAATCATCCACACAGACCACCAACCCCTACAGTTCATACAGACACAAGGGAAGTTGCAGAACGATCGCCATTAGAAGTGGTCCACATATCTGCAACAATTTCATTTGAACATCAAGTACAAGAAGGGTAGCACCAATAATTTTGCAAATTGCCTCAGCAGACCACCAATCATGGCCATAACCACCGTTCTCAACTCTTGTGGGAATGATACTTATAATTGGCCGCTTCTCTACAAGAGCGATCCAGAATTTAGCTACACATACAAGGCACTCTTCGGGGGTATGCAAGTTCCAAATTTTCACCTCCAAGATGCACTATTATGTTCCCTAGGACACCTTTTTGTTCCTTAAAGCGAGCGTGCCAACATGATATGGGAAGCACACTACAGTTTAGTCGCTGGGAATTTTGGGGTTGGGAGAATAGTGGCAGTACTACAAAATTATTTCTATTGGCCGAACCTTCGATAGGATGTCAGGAAGTACATTAGATCCTGCACTGCTTGCGCCATTGCCAAACCGACCATCAAGAAGCAAGGGCTCTATACTCCGCTACCTACCCCTAGTCGACCTTGGGAATCCATATCCATGGATTACATTTCAGGCCTTCCTTCTACTAAGCATGGAAATGACTTTTTTTTCGTGGTCGTCGATAGATTCTCAAAGATGGCCATTATGGTGCCTTGCAAGAAGTATATCACAACAGAAGCCACTACTAAACTCTTCTTTGAATGAGTGCAGGTGCACTTTGGGATCCCACAGTCTATCATATCAGATCGCGACAATAGGTTCCTAAGCAAATTTTGGTCCAACCTCTGGTCAATGTTGGACACCAAGCTCACGAAGTCCACAACTTTCCATCCCCAAACTGATGGCCAGACAGAGGTTGTCAATAAGATGATTGTACACATTCTATGCATGTACAATTCAAAGCAACCACAAACATGGGATGAGAGCCTTCCCTATGTACAACATAGTTATAACTGGGCTCTCCACAGCTCAACCGGCCACATCCCCTTTCAGGTGGGCCTGGGATTGCAGCCACTATGTCCCATTGACGTAGCCATGCCATTTGCAGCTACTCAGGCCGATTCGGCTCATGTCTAGTATGAAGCTGACAAAGAAAACAACTTCATCGAGCGCATTCAGAACATCTTCCAACAATTTCATGACATATTGGACAGAGCCAATGCTAAGAACAAGCAACGACATGATAAAAATCGGTGCCACACAACTTCCATGTGGGCGAAAAAGTGTGGCTACATTTGTAGAAGGAGCATCTCATTGGACCCCACTGCAAGATTTTCCCTGATATGGGTCATACACCATCACCAAGGCTATAGGGAACAATTCCTTCGAGCTCAGTATTCCACCATTCCTTTTTCTACACCCGGTATTTAATGTAGACTACCTTCGTCCCTACTTCCCACCTCTTTTGGACACCTCTAACATTGCAGAAGAACTCACACCAAAAGAGTTAAACCCAGACTGCATGGAATAGGCCACCACAGACTATATCATGGACATGAAAAGCAAGAACACTCACTGACATAATATCCAGTTGTATTGGGTTATCAAAGCTGGCCAACTCCTGCACCAAGGCAAGTGGTTCACCAGGGATCAAGTTCAATAGAAGTTTCCTCATCTCATGGAGGAACTCAACGCAATGGGGACCATTTCTTCCTAAGGGGGGAGGAATGATCCAGGTGGATATTGGTGGCCATCCGCCTATTCCACTTGGGTCCCCACCATTGTCACTTTCATTTTTCTTCACAAATTACTAATTTTAGCATCTTTTCGGGTCCTGAACTTCCGGAGCCATTTTGAGGCCCCAAATGGAGATAGTATGCTGAAGTTACATCCCTGGGAAGTTGAAACACCAATTTACCCAAATGGGGCCCATAGTTTTGGCGCTTCATCTCCTAGGGTTAGGTTTTTGGACGTTTAGAGTTCTCCATTGTTTCTACATAATAAATAGGCCCTCGAGCCTCATTGTAACATAGTTCAGAGGTCTGTAATCACCACATATCTTCTCAAATATTCGCTACCAGCACCCTAGATATTTTATTTCGATCATGTTTGTAAGAATATTTCTGTGATTTGATATTAATTAAATGAAGCCTTATTTCCACTGTGTTTCTATGTTTATGGTTATTTATGTATTCTGTTGTGTTCCTGCATAAATATGGATCAAAGGTACTCTTGCATAGGTAGACACATGCAAGGAATGTACCATGAGGAAGTATACTAAAGCCACTTTTCATTAGAAGGAGAACCGAGCAACAAAAATACATGAGAGAGTTCACTCATATGTGTGTGGACCATTCTCTACAGCTTCCACAACAAAGCATAGGTATTATGTGATTTCTGTTGATGATTTTTCTAGAAATTATTGGATCTTATTTCTGCAGAATAAAGATCAGACGCTCTCCAAGTTTTGTGAGTTCAAAGCACTAGTAGACAAATATGCAAGGAAGAAGGTGAAGGTTATAAGGAGCTACAATGGTGGTGAGTATATCTCTAATGAATTAAATAACTTATGTGCCAAAGAAGGAATTCAAAGAGAATTGATTGCACCTCACAACCCACAACATAATGGGGTTGCAGAAAGAAAGAACAAAAAAATTGTGGGAGTAGCACAATCTATGTTACATGATTAGAGCCTATCGTTGCATCTGTGGGTAGAGGCATGAAACACAATGATATTTGTACAGAATCATATTCCTCATCAAATACTTGGTATGAATACAGCAGGGAATATTTTTTCAGGTAAGAAACCAGATGTTTCATATTTTAAATTTTTTGGCTCATATGCCTATTTCCATGTGACCAAAGAACCTAGGAAGAAGCTAGAACCAAAAACAGAGGTTGGGATATTTGTGGGGTACAATGACACTCCCCCCAACTATCGGGTGTATTTTCCAGCTAACAGGATGACAATTGTTAGGAGAGATGTTAAATTTGATGAGGAGAAAGCCATGTGATTGTCCCTTGAGAGGGATCTTGACTTGCATGCAGATAAGGAACTCTTAGTTGCAAAGGATGAACCTTAGGATGTGGAGCAACCATAAGCAGAGGATCATGGAGTGGCAGAAACCACTCATGCAGAGCCATCTGCCAGAAATGGTAGGAAGCGCACCAGAGAGGCTGACATATTGATTCTAGATGTGACAGATCACGTAGGTGCACGTACATCACAACGCAGGCAGAGAAGGTCCCTATACATGTATACTGGATGCATGGCTCTTATGAGTGAGTGTATTGTGACAGAACCATCCTATTTTGAGGAATTAGTGCAGCAACCAACATGGGTTGATGCCATGGTTGAGGAGTATGACTCCATTATCAGAAAAATCCATGGGAAGTGGTCCCAAGACTAGTGGGAAAATTAGTGGTTGGATCTAGGTGGATCTACAAGGTGAAGAAAGTAGAATATGGGAGTGTGGAGAAATGCAAGGCTAGATTTGTGGCCTGAGGATTCTCACAGGTAGAGTGGATTGACTATGGCTAGGCTTTTGCACTGGTTGCAAGGTACTTATTGATTATATCTATCATTGTACTCTCAGCGCAGATGGGTTGGTAGATAAATCAGATGGATGTAAAGACAACCTTTCTTAATGGAGTTATTGAGGAAGAAGTTTACATTGAGAAACTAGAAGGTTTTGAGATATTTGTCAATGATTCACATGTGTGCAGACTCAAGGGAGCACTGTATGGGCTGAAGAAAGTACCTTGTGCTTGGTACACTAGGATCGAAAACTATTTCATCAGGTTGGGCTTCACAAAGAGTGAAGTAGATGCAAACCTATAGCATATTGTGGTTGATGTTAAGCTTTTGATTATTTTACTTTACGATGATGATATTATACTGTCAGGTGATGAGCATCTCATAACTTCATGCAAAGAAGATATTGCAAGAGAGTTTGAGATGAAGGACATGGGGCTCTTGCACTATTTCCTTGGCTTGGAAATATGGGAAAGAGATGGGGAGATATTTGTATCTAAGGGAAAGTATGCTAAGAATACCCTGAGGAAGTTCCATATGGAAGGAAACAAACCCATGGAGACTCCTCTTTCAGGAAATTGGAGGAAGGAGGATTCTACTTCAGGTGAGGTAGTGGATGCTACTGTTTACAGGTAGCTTGTGGGTTCACTTATGTATTTGGTGGACATTCAACGAGACATATGCTACGTAGTTAACCATCTTAGTCAAGCTATGGTTAAGCCTAGCAAGCTCTTTTGAAAGGCAGGGAAGCATGTGTTGAGATATCTTAGGGGCACTACAGAGTATGGATTATGGTACAAAAGAATAGAGGGAGTGAATCTTGAAGGCTTCACTGATGAAAATTGGGCAGGTAGTCCATTAGACGGGAAGAGAACATCAGGGGGAATCTCTAGCATAGGACCAACAATAGTTTCTTGGTATAGCAGGAAGCAGATATCAGTTGTACTTAGTAAAACCGAGGCAGAGTACATGGAAGCTATTTAGGCTACATTCGAGGCCATATGGATGAGGAAGATACTTGTTGGTTTGTTTGGTCATTAAATGGATCCGACGGTGATACATTGTGATAACCAGAGTTGCATAAAACTCTCAGTTAACCCAATATCCATGAGAGGTCCAAGCATATTGACATCTGGTACCACCATCTCAGAGATTGTGTTCAGAGGCACATTATGTTGTTGCATTACATTCCCATAGGAAATCAAGATGCAGCTATCTTGACGAAGGCATTTACGAAGAGAAAATTCAAATACCACAGAGGCAGGATCAGGGTAGCTGATAATCCATTTTTTGTTGAGAGCTAGTGTAGAAAATTCAACAAGAAAATGCACCACATACTGCTGTGGGATTCCAAGTCACACATGAGTGAGGAATTCACTGACACGTTAGTGCTAATGTGGGCGTCCAATTTTGAAATAAATTGGAAAATAAATTGTAATCTTATCTCATTACAACTTGTAATATTTAAGTAAGTGTGATATTCTTAGTTAGCTCAAGAATTTCAAGTTAAGGGTCAAAAAGTGGGCATGTAGAGTGATTATATTATTTACAGGGTCCAGTTGCAGTTGAAGCACTAGTGTGCTGTGAGTGTAATCAGTTAACTCAAATTAATTGAGTTAAAATAAGTTTAACTAGTTCTAACTGATTGATGAGCTATTGGAACATCAAATGAATTAAAATAGATTTAATTCACAAGTAATGATATACCAAGTAATTGATGATTCACTATTAATAGTTGCATGCATGCCAATTCTGATGATGACTCAGTTGAGACAAAGGTTAAAGGAAAGTATACTATTAGTTTTATTATTAGTGAATTTACCGAGCACAATTATAAAGCCACAGGAATCCCATGATGGATTTCACAATCAAGGAAGGTTGAAATTCCTATTTAATAATAATTATTTTGCCTAGGGATAGTGTGAGCAAGGAAGGTTTAAGGTGGGAAAGAAATTGACTATGTATTGGTCCAATTTTTCCTAGATGAGTGTGAAACAATTGGTAGAGTGTATGAGGTTGTGGTGAGAACACATGCATTGTATTGTTTCATGATTCCTTGATTCATTATACAATAAATATAGAGGGGTTTTGAGCAGTTTATTTCCCTAGGAAAATATTGTGTTGTGATACTTATTTACTTCTTTCTCTTACTTTCATGTGATTGTGCGATCATGATTTATATTCCACAAATATTGTAGAAGGATTTAATATCTTGTTTTAGTACATTGCATGATCAGATTGAATCCATAGGTGTAATTTATACACATATTACATGGTATCCCAAAGAATATTGTGTTTGATAGGGATTCAAAGTTCAATTCCAAGTTTTGGAAGGGGTTGTTTACAGTTTTGCACACTGAGTTGGCCTTCAACATAGCTTATCATCTACAAACATAGGACAAACTAAGAGGGTTTACATGATATTGGAGGATATGTTGAAGATGTATGTGATGTATGAACAAAAAAATGGGAACAGTATCTTCCACTAGTAGAGTTCACCTAAAATAATATGTATCATGATTCATTAAATATGAGTCCATTTGAGGCTATGTACGGGCAGAGTTGCATGACTCCTATCAATTGGAGTGATCTAGTTAACAGGGTATTGACTGGAAGAAAGATGTTGGTAGAGATGGAACAAGAAATTCAGGTGATCAATAAGCATGGGAAAGTAGCGTAGGATAGGCATAAGAGTTATGTAGAAAAGAACAAGTTTTTCAAGGAGTTTTAGGTTGGGGATTAGGTGTACTTGTGCATCAAGCCCAAGAATAGATCCTTGTAGACTGGATCATGTGGAAAGCTAAAACCACATTTTTGTGGACACTTCAGAATCATTCAATGGATCACACTAGTGTCATATTGAATTACACTACCTTCCACAGTGAAATTCCATGATGTTTTTCATATATCATTGCTTCATAAATATGTTAAAGATTTTGATCATGTGATTGACTAGTCTGTATTACAGGTGTAACTGGATGGAGAATTTCAGCTGGAGCCTCAATGTATATTGCAAAAAAAGGTTCTAATGCTCTGGAACCCAAAAATAAAGAAATTTAAATTCCAATGGAAACACTTTGGGCCTGATGAAGCTACGTGGGAGATGGAGGATCATATGTGGGCCAGGTATCCTTTCTTGTTTTTCAGATGAGGCAAAGCAGTTTTGCTATGATGTTGGTATATGTTTGGAATATGTTTTGGTGATGTTTTGATATATTTTTTGGTGTGATGTTTGGGTATATATAAATATGTATATGGATTGAAATACCTCCATGAGCTATGTTATAAAGCTACAATAATTGGTATGGGTGTCATGTCAGTATGGTTATTAGTTGTTATGATGTCATTTTGTTATGTTTTCATGATACGTTGCTTTTCAACAGGGTGATCATTGTAAATACTGCATCAAGATATGATATAAATATCCATGACTAGTATGTTGTCTTCCAGCATTTATGCTCAGGTATATGTGTGATTGATAATTGAGGATGGTGTCCCCCAAGGGGGAGGTTTTTGTACCAACCCTGGTGAAAATTACATGTCATAAAAGTTAAAAATAATAACCATTGTTGATGGGACACTTACTCCAAGCTAAATGTTGGGAAAGACATCCTATGGGGTGTTTATTTTTTTTAATATGGATAAGGAGATTCACAAAGGAAAAGGAAAAGGCTTTGGAAAGGAAAAATGACATATTGGCACATTTATTTATGAAAATAATGGAAGTTAGGAGAAAATGGAGATGAAAGGTCACATGTTGCATGTGAGGAGGAAAATGAAGGAAAATAATGGAAAATGAAGAAATAGAGGGCTCATCAATAAAAAGGCTTCTAAGAATCTATTGGTACCTTTTTTTCAGTTCAGTTTTTTATCTCTCTCATTATTCTCTGTCTCTCTCTCTCACTCTTGGACACTTATATTTTTCTTGGAGCACTTTGGCATTGGCTCAAGGAAGGAAAGGAAGGGAAAAATAAGGAAGGAGCAAGAAAGGAAGAGCATCAAGAAACTATAATAGGATTCTTGGTAGGTGTTTCGGGAAATAACTCCCTAGAGGTCGTTGGGTCAAAAACCTCCACAGATAAAGGCATGTTATTCAAGAAGGACTCACACAACCAAACTTGTATGCTAAAAACCAGATAACATTGATTGTAGAACTCACCTGTAGGTCCTATGTTTGATGTAGATCCCGCGGGGTCCAAACCCCCAGCAACCCTTCTTCCTCTTCAACCTGGAAATCAAGAAGAGACATGCACGGAAATCTAGTTGTACAGCATATATCTTTCCTAAATGTCAGTGTAATCCATGTGAAACATCATATAAACAATAATAAATGCTTAATTAATAACCTTTTCACATATGCAAGAAGATATTAACACGTGAATTCAGGAACAAGATGGTTCTTCTTCATTACGAACAGCATGTACAATAATAGAAAGGTGGAGAGATCACCTGAATCCTTCCACGATCTTCGAACAGACCGTCGTCCGGATCCATCCCACCCTTGCCTCACTAAGATTCTTTCAAGACTTGTGCACACGAGATCACATATAAGCTGATGAACATCTCCAGGAAACAAGGGTTTCCTGTAAAAATATGGGAAGTGCAGGAGGCACAGGAAATCAGACTTGAATTGGGCTCCAACAGAGTATAATGTCTATAATTTTCTCTCTCCCCCTTAGGCCATGCATATGAGGGGATTTTTATACTCCCTCAAAGTAGTTTCAATCAGTTGGAAACAGTTGGCCACGGGCTGGGGTGGTTGAATTACTGGAATAAGCATCAACCCAGCCTCGAAAATAGGGATTTTTATATATTTTTTAATGATTTTAATGGCATACACGGAAAAGTATCTATGGACTTGCGTATACATGCGGAACATTCTGGGCATATCCGCGTATGGGATTTTAAACACTGTTTTTTATGAAATTTTATTCAAGTCTGTGGGAATGGGTGCCCAAGGCCAAAGAGACAATCATGAATCACATGAGGGTGAAAAATGATGCTATAACAAATGCCCCCTAATATATGAGGTCAGAAGGGGTACATGATGGCTGAAATGTATTATGTGCATAGAAAGAACTTCGTGAGGACAAGAGAGGACTTCACCAGATTTCAGCCTGCCAAAAACCAATGAAAGAAAACAGAGAGTCAGCTCATGTCTGAGGTGAGAATACCCATGCTCAGTCAAAAATATATCCATATAGAAAGTACAGAATAGATCCAAAATGTATACAAGTATAACTGAACTGAAAATACACAATGTATCAACTGAGCACGGCTCAGAAGTACAAGTCGGAATCAATGTCCAAGTATCACATATATGAAACTGACCAATAATACTGAAAATGGATGTCTGATCACAAAAGTAACTGAATCTCCAGGTACCAAATCATAAGGGGTGGAACACATGGTACAATCACGCAACTCGGGAGCCAACATATAGGATGATGTTGTACTGACACTGCAACATATAAAGGTGGATGGCATCACTGGAAGAAACTGAATGGACTGTCAAAAGTGAACTGAAATATGCTGATGCAACCCGAGGTCTTCACCGATCTCGATGGCACAATTCTACACAATGGGAATAAATGAGCTGAATTCGACCATGTCAGAAATCGTTTGATTACCGGTCAATAATGTATACCATTAACAAATGCGAGACAACCCACCGATAATGAAAATGAGTGTCAAGGTGCCCCTGTAGAATCTAACAAGTGTGAATGAATGAGTTGAAGTCGAAAACTTGGAAGAATCTACCAATTAGGAGGCAATGATGAATCCCCATTGTCGATAGCGAAGAGTCTACCACTGATGACTGAAAACCCTAAGGTATTGACAAAAGACTCTAGACCTTATTCCCAAAGCAATGAGTCGGAGTCGATGGGAAAATATCTACTGGGCGGAAGGCATTAAGGCATCCCACATCAATCCAACGCGAGTGTAACCCGCAGGCCAAGCATTGGAAGGAATCGGACGAAGCAGAGTGACGAAACCAACCTGAAGTACGTTTCCGACATGCACAAGATGAAGCTAGCGCACGGAGGAAACCCTTTGAACCAACCAATAATGAAAGCTGACACAGAGGCGAGATATCCACCAATAGGATGAAATGGAAATCAAGGTACTGCACGAATCCCAAGTGTGATAATGTATGCTGACGTCGAACACAAGGAAAACCACTCAGTCAAAGACCCATAATGATGATCAAATGCTGAGCACAGGTCACCTATCAATGATGGAAATAGGGCCAAGGTGCGGCTCTAGGTTTATTCTTAGAGAAATATGTCGTAGTCGATGAGAGACAAACCCACCAGTAAGAAGTTAATGGAGACCTTCTCAAACCAGCACGAGTAGAAGACCAAATATTTGATGTGATAGAACAAGATACTGACAAGACCGGGAAAGCTGACTAAATAATGAGTCAAGAGACACTGTAGAATGGCCGACTCTGGTTTAACTTCCCTTGAACAAAAGCACGACTCGTGATGACCATGGAAGTAATAAGTGACACTGTATAATTCTATTATGCAAGAGGCAAAAACAAACTCTCCATATGATTGGAAGAGATAACCAACCAGGGGAGAACTGACCAGTGAAACAAGGAAAAAGCTGAACCTAGGTCAAAACTAAAACCATCCCAAATGAAGGAAATATATAAGTGTATGTGCTTTGTTCAAGAGCAACAAACTGATACTGTCATCAAATTATGAAGTAACATCCCTTTCCCGCTCTTTTTGTTATATTTGATTTTTTTGTCTTTTTCATATAATAAGCCTGAAAAAAGTATAAAAGAATGCTATAGTACAATGGATAGAATGAGTATCAAGAAATAGATGTACTAGTTCCTGGAATAGGAATGATCCTATGCTCAATGCAAGGTGGCGGAAACTGGTAAGCGATACTCAAAGGAATGTTCCATCCATTGGAAAAAAGGGTGTCAAGTCACGATAGCTAAGTGCATGTAATGGTTAACTTGTACAGACAGTCAAGGTCAAAATATGGCTTAAACATCGAGTCCAAGTGAAGCTGGCTAAAGGCCAGGATAAACAAGTAGCCAATATGCAATGCAGTAGTACAACTCAACAACACCAGGGAGCCTCTAGGGTAATAGCCAGAAAAATGATAGTGAAGAATAAGAAGAATGAAGCTTCAACACATAAGTCATGGCGGGATTAAAGAGGACTCCCGAGCCTACATGAAACGCAGCATCGGCAACAAGTGCTAGCGAGGAACTAACTAGGAAGCCCATGTAAAGGAAGGCTCTACCACCAAGTCATGATTAAATAATCGGCGAGTGAAATGGGTGAAATACTCATGACCTGATGGGATCGACCCTATGGAAAGTGATCAGAATGGAGGATAGTGTGCAAAATGCAACGGAAAGTGGATTCCCTAACCTATATGCCAGTGAAGATCATATACCTGCCATGATAGGTCAGCAGCCATGGATAAAAAACCGGAAAAATCTCAACTTCATCAAAATGTACCTGAAAATATACCAATCTGGGCACTTACAAGCATCCGGGTTATGCAGCTTAAGATAGATTGAAAAGATAGGCATAACAAATTTTTGCAAAAAATTTCAATTTCTGGGCATAAATACACATGTTACCTCACATTTGGTTCATTGTTACTTGCTGATTTGGAAAAAAGAGCTCTGGAGAAAAACCCTCTTTCGTCAAAACAGGAGCAATCAATGATCAAACTTCGCCGAATCAGTCAGGTAAGCTCTTAATCCATCATTATTACCAATTTTTTCCAT
This sequence comes from Pinus albicaulis, assembly GCA_034641835.2. NCBI lineage: Eukaryota > Viridiplantae > Streptophyta > Pinopsida > Pinales > Pinaceae > Pinus > Pinus albicaulis. The sequence goes on along the minus strand of JAXQQM020079187.1, from coordinate 63,316 downwards.
TAATAGAGTTAAAATTCAGAAATTTCATCGTAGAAATATTTGTTTTAATTTAGGGATCTGTGCATACGCGGGTTCGTATGGGCCAAGCCGCGTATATACGCGACTGTGTACAGGGTAAGTCGCGTATGCGCAACCCAAAATGTAAAAAAGCGTTTCTAATGGACAAATGAATGAATTTTTTCAGGATTACTATCACCTGGAGGGAACATGAGCATAGTGCAATCGATAATGAAGTAATGCAAGATCAATTATCGCTTAATATCCTTCGAAATGTTGGATTTCTCAAATTATTCAAAATGCCAAATATGAAGAGTAATGTCCAGTTGCTCGAAATGCTAGTAAATTATTGGGAACCAGAGGAAGATTGCTTCAAGATAGATCAAATTCCCATAAACATAGAGGTAGAAGACATCTACTTCATTACTGGACTCTCATGGAGGGGAGACCCAGTAGATTTGCACAGCAAGCCTTTGGGAGGGCTTACCATGGATGACTATGTGCATGTCTATTGTGTAGAGGGGTCCAAGAAAGTAGGGACTCAGATTGCTATAAAAGATTTGAGAGATCTACTCATGAAGATTCTCTTATTCACCATTGGCAGGTGTTAGCCACCTATAAAATTTGATTATACCAAAGGTGGCTAAATTTGTTTTGAGCCTTCAAGAAACAATTTTTCCCTATCAAAACTGTTGACTATTGAAGTCTCTATAAGGCCTCCTACCTTTTTCCTTCTGTCCAAATCCTTCACTGCTATTCCACATCTCAAAAGCCTTTGAAACCCTACAAAAACCCATTGTTGGATATTTCTGCAAAAGACCCCAAAACTAACCTCTTTCTCTATCCCTCTATTCCTCATTAAAACCCATTTCCTAAGGTCTAAGATTCCTTCTTGGCCTTACCAAAACCTTCATTTCCTTTGAAAAACCGTAGAAAACACACATTTTCTATGCGTTGGACTTAAGCCCCTCAGGCTAAGCCCTCTACCCATTTTTCCTCCATAAGCCCGAGCGCCAGAACCCGTTGCTAAACATATCGGGCGCTTATCCTTTTTCTTCGCCCGAAACACCAAAAACCTTTGTAATTTCTACTTTTCACGTTTAAATCATTTTTCAAAGGTTTTCTGCCCATATAATTTTGAAATAATCTCGACCGTCGATCTGCTCCACAGATCGGACGGCGCGACGCTCGACTTATCATGTGGTCCCCACCAACCATACGACAGTTCCCCAATACCGCTTGGTTTTTTCCGCACCGCCTTCGTGTGAAGGACGGTTTTAGCCCAACAGCCAGCGATTCCATACGTTGGCTGCCACGCGTCCTCTGTACCTTTCCCCTAACCACCGTTTAAACTCCACCCCCGCGCATTATCTTCCGGACCAGGTCACCCAGCGGAATCGACGACAGCCGTCCAATCTGGCCCCGCGCATCTAACGATGATCGCCTATCCAAGCTGCTCTATCTTTAACCAAGTTGCATGTGATTTAGCCGGGCCTCGGCGCAACCGAGAGTCAACATCCGCCATCGATCTCTGCAGATCGACGGTCCACATTCGATCGCCTGATTCCATTCCCGAGTCAACTATTCTCCGCTATGACTTTCCAAATCACGCCCGACCATTGATCACAACGCGATCAACGGCTCTGATCGCCCTGTTCTCCTGCACGCCCTCGGATGCATATTTTCCCATATAAGCGCAGAATTTTATAACTATTGCGTGTATTTTGCAGGTTTAAGATTTTTTCGGTTTATATGGAGAAATTTCGTGGGACGAGGATGACGATCCTTTGCCTTTCGAATACATCAGAGAAATCGACAGTAGGGTGAAAACTATGTTTTCAACAAGGTTTCATGAGAATTTGTTGCTACGTGCCCCTGTAAAACTTGGAAAGTATGAAGAAATCGCAGAGAAAGAGTATCAGATTGCAAAAAGCCAAAGATGAACCAGGGCAGAGAGTTAATGATCAGATGAGTGGGGATTACGGCTAAGACAGTTATCAAAAGCCTAATCCCCGACTCAAAACACAGTTTAAAAGAGAAAACCTAAAAGTGTTTATCAGACATATTGCCTTCACCGCCATATCTGAGGAAAATTGATTCCTCAACCACCGCAGTGCCACCTACTGTCTCAAAACACTCAATCAGAGGCCTAACTTATTGAACAAGATCAGATTTTTTTTTCCTCGAAACAGCCAAAGAAGTTACTTCTGCCTCAGATTTAATGACAGAATGTTCGCAGAGTAACCCTAATAGTACACAGATCCTCAAAAGGGCAACAAAGCTCCCACCAAGCTAAAATCATAAGTGTGAGTCAGTTAATACAGCGGAACACCTGTATAGTTTCTTTGTTGAGCCCCTCAAAGGCCAAGAAGACATTAATGCCTATATTAATTGATTTTGAGATCTTTTATCAGATCTCATCTCCTCATTCTTCTATAAATACTTTAGGAGAAGATGAGTGAGGGGTTGGTTGCAGAACTTTGAAATACATTTGAGCTCGAGACTTCTATTTGTATATAGTGTTCACTGGCCCTTGAAGCTCTGTTTGTGATAGAGTAGTTAGGTTGAATAGTGAAGATGATTGTTGAACTGAAACATTGGACTTGAAGACTGTAACTGGTTTGACATCAATAACAAGCTTTTTCTTGGGATCCTGGTCTATATTACTGGTGAAGTGCTTCTTTCTTTGTTAATTGTTTTTCCTTCTATGTATTCCATATTGTTCATATTCTGTTGTAAAGAACAGTTTAAACAGGGCTAGGATCTACTGTATATCAGTAACCTTCTCTTGCTAAGAAATCTTTATCTTAATGTTTTCCTCAAATTTGTTTATTTAAGAATGATTCAATACAGTTTAAACAGTTAGGAATGTTGGCGTTCCCTCGTCCTTCTGTTTGCTTAAACATTGTTCTTGAATGTGATTTCCATTATTTGCAATTAAAGTTAGACTAGAGAAGATATGGTTTGCCCTGATTCCTAGATTCTTTTCTCCAAAGGAAGATTCTGAAAGTTTCCCTTGGTGTTGACTGAAAGCAGACTAGGTTTAAAAGTACCTTATCTGATCTTAGGTTACATCGTGTTTCTCTTATGTGTTTTCATACTTTCTGAAAGTAATTATGTGGATTACTGGATTGTTTGTCAATGAAGCTGCTTTAATACAGACTTGCCCAAGAAGTTCATGGTTAGCCCTGTTCTTGGTTGGTTTTAAACAGTTACTTAAGAGGCTTTTTCTTGTTTGGACTAACTATAAATCCCTTGAGAAATTATTATCAGTTTCCACCCTTCCAACACTTTATTGTTTCCATTCCATCATTTTAATCTCAATAATCTTGTGATATAGATGACTTGCCCCTTGGACCACTCTTGATGTTGCTGCTTAATTAAAGCCCAAATATGACTCCATAGCCCAATGGACTAAAAACCAGTGTTATATCTATCTATCAGCCAAAGCTGTTCTATTTACTTGCAACTTATCACTTTTGAAACTTTTGCACTTAGAACTTTCCCCTCAAGTAACATTCATGCTCAACCATCCAAAAAACAAAACAAACCCCTGGCCTTCATAACTAGACTAACATTTTTACCCAAAACTTCAAAGAAAAATCCATCTTTGCATTATTGGAGAGATCCCTCTCCGGATTCGTGAGGGCTACATCCTAGAATCCCAAAGTGGTTGAAACAATGTTGTTTCTGTAATTGGACTCTGCCAATCTTGCTAATAAATTACAGAGACCTAACATTTCTGGCGACTCCACTGGGGACTTGAGTTGATTTTTCACCTTATTTCCCTTTTATTTTCACACAAACTTTGAGAGTAAAAAGCAGCCTTTCCAAGCACTACCAAGAAATGGTAATCATGATGAAACGTGTTTGAATCAGTGACAAACTAGGTGAACCCTAGAATTCTTATAAGCTTTTATCTAACCTTGAAAAATCAGCTGGCTTAGCCATAAGAGTGGACTGCCTTTGTCTCCCAACTGTAGCTAAGTATTGAAATGAAGTTAGGTCGTTCTTAGAAACCACAAATAAAAAATAACTCAGAAAATACCAAAATATTTCAGATTGGTGGTAAAACACTTGCTCCTACATATCACTTACCTTTGATGTGTTTTACCTTATACTCTTAGACAGAGTCTGGAAAGGGCTAGGTAGCCTTCGGATCTCATCCTCTTTTAGAGGTGAAATATCTGGTGAATGCCCTCCCAGTCAATCTCTGTTTAGAGTTTGTTGTGTTTCGAGATATCCTTGAAAAGGGATGTCTCACAAGCACTGTGGTGGACAGTGTAGTTCTTTGAACACACTCTAAAATTTCCACCTGGCGACTCCACAATCCTGAACAGACCTTAAGACTCCACTGGGAAGAACCCTTACCATTATAACATTTTTTCAAACTCAGGTCAGAGGACTGTAGGATTGAAATTGAAATAGACTAGTTAACCTCTTAGAGATTGTCATATTCGGTTGAACTTTTCTTGTTATTCGGGTCCAAAAGCACAGCATAGTGGCTCCTAGAAAGATTCACACTAGAGCCCATCCTGACCCTAATCCACCTAAGATAGTTGATGACCTAGAAAGTATCCTTTGGAAATCTTCTAAGATTAAATTATCAACTGTTTTCAGATCACCCTTGAGAGCTAAATCAGTTCCTGAAAATCTTTCAGCTCTACAACAATCACAAGCTGACTTAGTTAATCCATTTAGGACTAGGTCATTTGGTGATTTAGACCAACTAGATTCTGAGTCTTCACTACCATCTCCTGAAACAAGTGAACATCTTGGTAACAGAGAAAAAACACCTCCTGATTTACACTTTCTGTTGAATTTAGGTGTCCCTCATCCAAGATCAGCTCAACAATCTACTACTGTTCCAACCACATCTTCTCACCCTACATCCACTGTTCAAACCACCCCACTTCAGCCCACTCCAGCTCTTGTAAATCCACCCCCACCACCTATCATGGCAGCATGGTATGCTCCCTTAGTCCTTCCTGTACCATTAGCTAACCTTCCACAGGACTATCAGTGCAAAATCCCATTGTATGATACTAGCAATGCTACAACTGCATCACAACATGTGGATAAGATGAATGACTACTTTGACAGAAATGAAATTGATGATGATTCTGTCAAACTTAGACTACTTTCTCAAAGTCTTGGGGGAGAAGCAAGAAAATGGTTTAAAGGCTTAGCCCCCCATAGTATTAATGACCTCCAAGGTTTCCATCAAACATTCTTAAACAAATGGGAGGTAAAGAAGAACCCTCTCCAAGTTCTTGCTAACTATAACAATCTCCATAGGAACCCAGGGAAAGTGTACAAGCTTACTGTACCATATTTAACAGTGTGTATAATGCACTTTCCCCAGAATTAAAACCTCCACAAGGTTCAACTTTAAACAAGTTTCCTGAAGGGTTTGATGCTGATATGACCTATTTGTTAAGAGAGAGAGATTTTGCAACCCTTGAAGATATGCAAAGAGGTTCTCTCTCTGTGGAAGTAAACTTAATGGAGAAAAGAGCAAGGATGAAGAAAGAGAAGAGAGTATCCTTTGGGGAGGAATCCACACCTTCCACTTCAAACTCAAAAATGGAAAGAATGATGGAAGAAATGATGAAGAAAATGAGCATTCTTGAGAGAGCGCAAGCAAGTCTAAATCAAAACGCTCCTCAAAACAGAAACCAAAACCAGAATTAGAATGCTAGAAGGAACCAACCTCCTAACCGACCTAGGGAAGATGATCAGCTGATCACTCCTCCCTTTCATCAAAACTATGTAAGTGAGGTTGAGGAAATGGATCAAACAACAGAGGAGGATGATATAAACTTTTTTCGGGTAAATGATGATAACTTTGAGGTTCATTATGATAGGAAATAGGGTATTTACACACCTTATGATGACAAAATGGATGATAATGAAAATTGTTTTCAAGACATGGAAAATGCCATGACAGAACCTTCAAAAGAATATGAACTCAGAAGTAGATCGAGTCAACAAATCCCCAACACCAAAACCTCTGACAAGCCTTCTCAAAACAGCACTGCAACCAAGCCTAAAACAATCAAACAAAAGGATAAAACAGTGGCTGATAATTCTGGTAGAGGTAAAGAGAAAAGCACCCAAAATCTTGAAAAACAGAGTGCAGACATTAGCAGTACTAACACTTCGGCTAGTGCTCATGTTAAAACAATTGTATCAAATGTAAATAAAGCAAAGTAGCAAACTGATGTTGCTGATAAAATGACAGCTAATAGGGCTGAAACCGGCACCTTAAAGAATCAAATTCCTTTCAGCCTGGAACAGGAAATCTCAAAGATTAAAATCTCTGTTCCCTTAACCGAGTTAGCTGCCCAACATACATATAGGAATCAAATTTTGAAGGCCTTAATCATAGAAGAGAACGAGGACACACTCAATCTTAATGATGACCAACCAGAGCTTATTTTTGGTCCAAAGATTGAAGGTAAGTTTCAAGAGGGTCATGTCCCTCCTTTTTACGTGAGCTTAAACATTCATGACAAAATTATACATAACGCTATGCACAACTCAGGGGCTTCTCATAATTTAATGCCAAAAGCTGTGATGGAAAGCCTGGGTCTAGAAATTACCAGACCTTATAAGGACCTTTACTCCTTTGACTCAAGTAGAGTCAAATGCCTAGGGTTGATAAAAGACCTCTGTGTTAACTTGGCCCAGATCCCAGCCAAGTCTTTAGTTCTGGATATTGTTGTGGCTGATGTGCCCCCAAAATATGGAATTCTTTTATCAAGATCTTGGGGGGCTAAGTTACACGGGACCATGCAAATGGATATGACCTATGCGACTATCCCTATTTTCAATCAGACTAGAAGACTTTACACGGAGTCCCACATGCAATACACAGTGACAAGTCAAGACAGGCCTCAAAACTCTCCTCTATATGCTATAAGTAAGAGCCTTGATTCTTTTATCATGTTTAATGATGAAACGCTTACCGAACAAATCACTTCAACAGAATTAATGGCTGATACGGAGGGAGATGAACGCGACACTCAAGTGTCAAAACAGTTTGCTGCACTGGAAAACTTTGGCAAAAAAAACACAGGTCTTGATTTACAAGTCGTCGGTCCATTGCTGTTAAATTTTGACAGCAAAGAAAATACCCCTCAACATATTGAAAAACTTGAGGAATCAAATCATACAGAGGACGTTCACCAAACTGATAAAACTAAAAATGATCCTCTTTGGAGTATGTATTTTGATGGGTCATGCACTAGAAATAATGCTAGTGCAGGTGTCTGGCTTACTAACACTGAAAACAATCATACAGAATGTATTTCATGTAAATTAAACTTTCAGTGTTCCAACAACATAGTAGAATACAAATCCCTTCTCTTAGGCTTGCATCTCTTGAAGAAATTACGAGCCAGAAGAATTAACGTGTATGGGGATTCTGAATTAATCATTAGGCAAGTAAATGGGGAGTATAATGAAAATCATCCCAGACTTAGAGCCTATCAGAATGATGTCATGGACCTTTTGAGAACATTCGAGGATGCCAACCTGAGTTTTGTCCCAAGGAAAAGAAACATTGCAGCCCACAATTTAGCTTTTGCGGCCAGGACATGTCTAACGCCATATGAAACTGGAGACAACACAACTCCGATAAAATTTATACCAGCAGTGCCTGATAACAAAAAATATTGGCAAGTGTTTGAAAATGACAAACAAATAGAAGACTTCATGCAATTCAGAAATGAATTCGAACTGCATAGTTCGGACTCAGATTATGATACAGATTGCAGCGAAGAAAACTTTCTTGGTAAAGAAGAACCGTCTCCTGAGCTTACCAGTATTAACCTTTAAACTAGCAAACTCAGAAACAAAACAGAATCGAGTGGAGGATCAGGAACAGAAGAAATAGATATTCTGCATTCTAAAGATGAAGGTTTTCCAAGTGGTCTTGCACCTTTGGAAGAGTTGTTCGATTTTAACGATGTGGAAAATAAACCAAAACTGGAACCTGTAGAGACTGAAGTGGAGCAACGCAACATAGGCAGTGAGGAAAAACCAAAGATGGTTAAACTGTCTAAAATCTTACCAGCTCACATTAAACTCAAATATATAGAGTTGTTTAAGGAGTTTTCTGATGTTTTTGCATGGAGTTACGAAGATCTTAAGTCCTATGACACTAAAATAATATATCACAAAATCCCTCTTAAAGAAAACCAAAAACCATTCAAACAGACGCTGCGCAGAATAAACCCTATTCAGTTACCTTTGGTTCAAAAGGAGATCATGAAAATGTATGATGCTGGTATTATTGTCCCTATTAGATATTCTGAGTGGGTATCTAATCTGGTGTCTGTTAGGAAGAAGACCGGAGAAATCAGGCTTTGTATAGACTTTAGAGATTTAAACAAAGCTTCATTAAAAGATAACTACCCTTTACGAAAAATGGATCATATTTTACAAAGGGTGGTAGGGTCTAGAAGAATTTCTTTGCTGGATGGCTTTTCAGGTTATAATCAGATCTTAGTCCACCCTGCTGATCAATTAAAGACGGCTTTTACCACACCATGGGGCACTTTCATGTATGTGAAAATGCCTTTTGGTCTAATGAATGATGGAGCAACCTTTCAGAGAGCCATGGACATAGCATTCTCGGAAGAATTGGGCTTCTTCATCATTATCTATCTTGATGATGTAACTATGTTTTAAAAAATAGATGAAGAACACTTAGAACATTTGAGGAAAGTTTTCGAGAAGTGCAGAAAGTTTGGGATATATTTAAACCCTAAGAAGACTCTATTTGGTCTCCAAGAAGGTAAACTTCTTGGGCACATTATTTTTGAGGAGGGTATTAAGATTGATCCCAAGAGGATTGAGGCCATATTGCAAATCTCTCATCCTTGAAATATCAAAGAGTTGCAGTCTTTCATTGGAAATATAAAATTCTTGAGAAGGTTCATCCCTAACTTAGCTGAGCTCCTTAGGAATATCACAAACATGTTGAAGAAGGAGCAAGGGATAAAATGGACCTTGGAAGCAAAGACATCTTTTGAGCTGCTGAAACAAGCGTTAACCAAAACACTGGTTCTCATAAGTCCTGATTTTTCAAAGGATTTTTATATCTTCTCATTTGCATTAGAACATACCATAACTACTGTCCTTTTACAGAAAAATCCACAAGGACAAGAGCAGCCTATTGCATTCTTTAGTAAGACATTGAGGGATGCCCCTTTGAAGTATAACATTATGGAAAAGAAAGCTTTTGCTTTGGTAAAGGCTTTGAAAGACTTCAAAGTATACATCCTTCACTCACACATTATTTCCTTTGTCCCAAATTCAGTTGTTAAATACATTCTAACACAGGACCCAGATGGTAAGAGAGGTAAGTGGATTGCTGTTATCCTTGAATATGATTTAGAGATAAAACCCACTAAACTCATCAAAGGCCAAGGTCTAGCTAGATTAATGGCTAAATCAAATTGTGAAGTTCTTGATATTAATATGATTAATGCTTTGGATAGCCAAGAAGAATTCTCGACTCCCATTGTTGAAGACCATTTTATGAATTCTCCTTGGTATGATGATATTGTCTATGTTTTTCTTAATTTAAATGCACCTCCCGGTTTGACAAAAACAAAGGCAAGATTCCTAAAGTTAAAATCTGTAAACTATTGCATTATTGACAAATGTATTTATTGGAAAAATGCAAGTGGTATATTGCTTAAATGTTTGCCTAAGTTTGATGCAGAGAAGATTAAGCAGTAATTCCATGAAGGAGAGTGTGGAGGTCATTTATACTGGAAGGCAACAGCCAACAAAATTTTGAGGGATGGTTTCTATTGGCCTACTCTTTTTCCTGATGTACACAAGATGACCACTACTTGCCATAAATGCCAACTGTTTGAGGGCAAAAGAAAAATGCTACCCCTTCCTCTACATCCAATCACTGTTGAGGCTCCTTTTCAACAGTGGGGACTCGACTTCATAGGTGAAATTCACCCTCCATATTCTGCCCAGCATAGATGGATCCTTACAGCCACAGACTATTTCACTAAGTGGATAGAATCCATCCCTTGTAGGCAGGCTAATGATTCAGTTATCATAAAATTCATGGAGACTAACATTCTCTCCAGATTTGGATGTCCTACGAAGATCATCACAGATAATGCAATAGCATTTGGATCAAAGAAAATGGTTGACTTCTGTCATAGATATCAGATAACATTGGGGCATTCCACAGCCTATTACCCTCAGGGTAATGGACTTGCTGAATCTTCAAACAAGAGCCTAGTGAACATAATCAAGAAACTGTTGGAGGACAATAAAAAGTCTTGGCACACAAAGCTGATCCATGCACTTTGGGCTGACAGACTAACTTTGAAGAAATCTATTGGTATGTCACCTTTCCAGCTTGTGTATGGTATAGATGCAATTTTTCCTAATAGTCTTGGCATACCAGTTATGAAGTTGATCCAAGAGCTGCAGACTGAAGAAAATGACATGACCAGAAGAATAAATTAGACCATTCATCTTCAGAAAATCAGAGAAGAAGTGTATAACAAAGCATTGCAGAAACAAGACAATATCAAGAATATATTTGATAGAAGAACAAAGGCTAGCAATTTCAAGATTGGGGACAAAGTTTTAAAATGGGACTCAAGAAAAGAAGAAAAGGGAAAGCATGGAAAATTTGACAGCCTTTGGCTTGGCCCTTACTCTATTCATTCAGTCGCTGGTCATAATGCTTTTTTCTTACAGGAGCTGGATGGAATAGAATTGTTTGAGGGTCCTATCAATGGCAGGATGCTTAAGAATTACTTCTCTTAATCCTTTTGTTTTAAATCCTTTTATCTTTTTCCATTGCGAATATTCCATCCACCATTGCATTCAAAATTATGAAAAATAAAAAAATACAAAAAACAAAGGAAAAATGAAAAGAGGGCAGAACAAAAAACAAGAAAGGCAAGGCCCCATGTCAAAAAGAGAAACAAATCTGAAAGTGTGCAAGCTCAAATGCCACTCCTTGAAAACACACTCCTAGTTAATCAAACTATTTAATCTTGATTAATTAGCTTTAAATTTTTTTGGTGATAGGATAGTGTATTTGATTTGACAAACTGTTTAATCTTGGCTTATCAGTAGATAGATTAGGATAGTAATTGAAGGTTCAAACAAACTCAAAATCTGAACCAAAGATTTCAAAAAGAGATGACTCAAAACTGTTTCAAATTATGAGTCAGAAGATGTAAAAATCTGGTTCTAATTAACTCAAAATCTAAACCAGAGAAAAAGAAATAACAGCTCAAACAAAGTCAGAGACAGAGTTGTGAAGAGAGAAGGCAGTACTTCAAAATTTTTCAAATCTTAAGCCTTCCGTTTTGTTTAAAATTTCTGCAAATAATATTCTATGTGCAACTTGTTTTTATGCCATAGATCACAGCAAGTCAAACAGCTTAATCTTGACTTGACTGTTTTTGAATTTTTGTTGTAGAATTTAGAGAATGAAAGTCTGTTGGACAGTTTAATCCCAACAGACAGTAGACTAGGTAGAGAAGAATTTGAGCTCAACTGTTTAATCTAAGCTCGGGGAGAAATAAGGGCAGAATTAGATTAGTTTTTATGTTTTCAAAAGAATAAAATGTTGTAAAGAGTTTGCCAATCCAAGTGCACTCTCATGAGGAAAAAATGTTAGATCAATAGGATTGGGTAGGTAGAAAGTTGTATTGATGAAGTTCATTATCTTTCATGACTAATCTCATTTCAGAAGCAGAGCAAGATCATCCAGTAAAGCAAGAGAAATTCAATGGATCAGGCACAGGCCTACCTCCCAGAGAATCAAGTCTGAATTCTTGATGCCTTCAAGAAAGCACCATCCCCAAGTGGAGCCACTGTTAGCCACCTATAAAATTTGATTATACCAAAGGTGGCTAAATTTTTTTTGAGCCTTGAAGAAACAATTTTTCCCTATCAAAACTGTTGACTCTTGAAGTCTCTAAAGGACTCCTTCCTTTTTCCTTCTGTCTAAATCCTTCACTGCTATTCCACATCTCAAAAGCCTTTGAAACCCTACAAAAACCCATTGTTGGATATTTCTGCAAAAGACCCCAAAACTAACCTCTTTCTCTATCCCTCTATTCCTCATTAAAACCCATTTCCTAAGGTCTAAGATTCCTTCTTGGCCTTACCGGAACCATCATTTCCTTTTAAAAACCATAGAAAACAAACAATTTCTATGCGTTGGACTTAAGCCCCTCAGGCTAATCCCTCTACCCCTTTTTCCTCCATAAGCCCGAGCGCCATAACCCATTTCTAAACCTATCAGGCGCTTATCCTTTTTGTTCGCCTGAAACACCAAAAACCTTTGTAATTTCTGCTTTTCGCGTTTAAATCATTTTTCAAAGGTTTTCCGCCCATATAATTTTGAAATAATCTCGACCGTCGATCTGCTCCACAGATCGGATGCCACGGCGCTCGACTTATCATGTGGTCCCCACCAACCATATGACAGTTCCCCAATACCGCTTGGTTTTTTCTACACCGCCTTCGTGTGAAGGAAGGTTTTAGCCCAACAGCCAGCGATTCCATACGCTGGCTACCACGCGTCCTCTGTACCTTTCCCCTAACCACCATTTAAACTCCACCCCCGTGCATTATCTTCCAGACCAGGTCACCCAGCGGAATCGACGACAGCTGTCCAAATTGGCCCCGCGCATCTAATGATGATCGCCTATCCAAGCTGCTCGATCTTTAACCAAGTTGCATGTGATTTAGCCGGGCCCAGGCGCAACTGAGAGTCAACATCCGCCGTCGATCTCTGCAAATTGACGGTCCACATTCAATCGCCTAATTCAATTCCCCAGTCAACTATTCTCTGCTCTGACTTTCCAAATCACGCCAGACCGTTGATCACAGCGCGATCAACGGCTCTGATCGCCCCGTTCTCCCGCACGCCCTCCGATGCAGATTTTCCCATATAAGCGCAGGATTTTATAACTATTGCGTGTATTTTTTAGGTTTAAGGTTTCTTCGGTTTATATGGAGAAATTTTGTGGGACGAGGATGACGATCCTTTGCCTTTCGAATACATCAGAGAAATCAACAGCAGGGTGCAAACTATGTTGTCAACAAGGTTTCATGAGACTTTGTTGCTACGCGCCCCTGTAAAACTTGGAAAGTATGAAGAAATCATAGAGAAAGAGTATCAAATTGCAGAAAGCCAAAGATGAACCAGGGCAGAGAGTTAACGATCAGATGAGTGGGGATTACGGCTAAGATAGTTATCAAAAGCCTAATCCCCGACTCAAAACACAATTTAAAAGAGAAAACCTAAAAGTGTCTATCAGACATATTGCCTTCACTGCCATATCTGAGGCAAATTGATTCCTCAACCACCGTAGTGCCACCTACTGTCTCCAAACACTCAATCAGAGGCTGAACTTATTGAACAAGATCAGAATTTTTTCCCTCGAAACAGCCAAAGAAGTTACTTCTGCCTCAGATTTAATGACAGAATGTTCGCAGAGTAACCCTAATAGTACACAGATCCTCAAAAGGTCAACAAAGCTCCCACCGAGCTAAAATCATAAGTGTGAGTCAGTTAATACAGCGGAACACCTGTATAGTTTCTCCGTTGAGCCCCTCAAAGGCCAGGAAGACATTAATGCCTGTATTAATTGATTTTGAGATCTTTTATCAGATCTCACCTCCTCATTCTTCTATAAATACTTCAGTAGAAGATAAGTGAGGGTTTGGTTGCAGAAATTTGAAATACATTTGAGCTTGAGACTTCTATTTGTATATAGTGTTCACTGGCCCTTGAAGCTCTGTTTGTGATAGAGTAGTTAGGCTGAATAGTGAAGATGATTGCTGAACTGAAACATTGGACATGAAGACTGTAACTAGTTTTACATCAATAACAAGCTTTTTCTTGGGATCCTGGTGTATATTACTGGCGAAGTGCTTCTTTCTTTGTTAATTTTTTTTCCTTCTATGTATTCCATATTGTTCATATTCTGCTGTAAAGAACAGTTTAAACAGGGCTAGGATCTACTGTATATCAGTAACCTTCTCTGGCTGAGAAATCTTTATCTTAATGTTTTCCTCAAATTTGTTTATTTAAGAATGATTCAATACAGTTTAAACAGTTAGGAATGTTGGTGTTCCCTCGTCCTTATGTTTTCTTAAACATTGTTCTTGAATGTGATTTCCATTATTTGCTATTAAAGTTAGTCTAGAGAAGATATGGTTTGCCCTGATTCCTAGATTCTTTTCTCCAAAGGCAGATTCTGAAAGTTTCCCTTGGTGTTGACTTAAAGCAGACTAGGTTTAAAAGTACCTTATATGATCTTAGGTTACATTGTGTTTCTCTTATGTGTTTTCATACTTTCTGAAAGTAATTATGTGGATTACTGGATTGTTTGTCAATTAAGCTGCTTTAATACAGACTTTCCCAAGAAGTTCATGGTTAGCCCTGTTCTTGGTTGGTTTTAAACAGTTACTTAAGAGGCTTTTTCTTGTTTGGACTGACTATAAATCCCTTGAGAAATTATTATCATTTTCCACCCTTCAAACACTTTATTGTTTCCATTCCATCATTTTAATCTCAATAATCTTGTGATATAGATGACTTGCCCCTTGAATCACTCTTGATGTTGCTGCTTAATTAAAGCCCAGATATGAATCCATAGCCCAATGGACTAAAAACCAGTGTTATATCTATCTATCAACCAAAGCTGTTCTATTTGCTTGCAACTTCTCACTTTTGAAAATTTTGCACTTAGAACTTTCCCCTCAAGTAACATTCATGCTCAACCATCCAAAAAACAAAACAAACCCCTGGCCTTCATAACTAGCCTAACATTTTTACCCAAAACTTCAAAGACAAATCCATCTTTGCACTTATTGGAGAGATCCCTCTCCGGATTCAGGAGGGCTACATCCTAGAATCCTAAAGTGGTTGAAACGATGTTGTTTCTGTAATTGGACTCTGCCAATCTTGCTAATAAATTACAGAGACCTAACAACAGGGTAGCAGGATCTGCTTCCTTGCATCAAGCATCTAGGACTGAGATGAGCATAGTTGTGGAATGCCTAGCTCACCTATATGATTGGTGTATAGCTCTACTAATGAACATGAAGCAACAACTGACTTCCATCCGGAAAGCAAAAACAAAAAATTTCAGGTATGGGATCACCTTGATGACATTCTTCTTTGAGAAGATTGCTAGGCTTCGACCCAAAGTGATCTCTTCCATCAACAGCCCAAAAGACCCAAGAATTGCTCGATGGGCAGATCTGATGAAGAGACTGGGAGGAAGTAAAGTTCCCCGAACCACCTCGGACGACGAGTTCTTTCAATGGTGGGGATAACCAGTCATTGCCGTGGAGGACTACCCCTATGCCAGGATGGATTTCTGCGATGATTCAGACCTCGTCCTTCCACCTGGAGCGACATGGGGCACAATCGGTAAGATTGCAATTTTGTAATTATATGATTTTTTTGGAAATTTTCAATATATGTGAAAAAATGTGAAAACAGAACAAGTTTTTGATTGGATTCAAAATGACTTACAATATTATGATGACCATGATACATATATTGGACCAGTCCGTCCTGAGGGCTACCCACGACATAAGCGCTGCAGAGGCGAGGCTGATACTGTAGACCCAGACAGGACCCTCCATGCTATACAGAGGAACTTGGACGGTTTAACTCACCAAGTGCCTATGGCTGCAGTGGAAGATCTACCTGAGGCCATCCAGAGACGGGTAGTGGGAGTACCACATGAATGGGTGCGATTATTCCGCCGAGTTGCCACTGCGATCGTGTTCTATAGGAACACAAATTTTGGGCAGGGACCACAGGAGTAGATAGATATGATTACCAGATGACTGCATATTTTTGATATTGAACATGATCGAGCATAAGCCCTAATTTTGTATGACTTATGGATCTAAATTTTGTATAGTTTTTTGAACACTCTGATGATATATATACAACGATTTATGATGTGATGTAACAAATGTATAAAAATGCATGATGTTTTTGATGATTAAATTTTAATGTGTGGAATGATTAATATGCCAATCAATTGCTTGATTAGCTAATCAGTCTGCCATCCAATTGTTTGCTCGAGGAATATGAATGAATGTTAAAAATTGAAATGATCTTTGTAACAAGCGTACCCTAAAAAAGAACCGAAGTAAAAATGGATCTCAAACCCGATAAGTATTGTTCAACTGTGACACCACCAGCTGGGAGTCCAAGAAAACTACCAACAAATCAACACCCAAAGATATTGCCTCCGAGAGTAGATAAATAATTGCAGTGTACTCTGCTATATTATTGGAAGTAGGACCAATGCAGACTCCTCTTGATACTAACAGCTGACCGGATGGATGATGAAGTACCCAAGCCGCGGAAGCCAAGTTCCGGGTATGTCTACTAGCACCATTGGAAAAACCATAATGACTCATGACATTCGACAAAACCTGCCAAAGCAGATCAAAAACATCACCATCACGTCAAAGAGCTAAAAACCAGATATGTAAAAAGATAAAAACTACTATATACAAAAGCGAAATGCCAGCCCGAAGCCTAGAAATAATACTTTTTCAAATAGAGCCCTTTTTTGGGCTTCGACGACTCATTTCCTTCAAAATCAACCAAGGCATATGCTCCTTTTTTAAGGACATTTTTAATGATAAAGGGGCCATACCACATATACTTAAACTTTCCTGCGCCCAAGGCCTCCTTCTCTTGGGCATAGACCAAAACGAGGTCGCCTTCCGAGAAAACCCTAGGTTTGACCACCTTATCATACTGAACTTTAACTCGTTTCTTATGTGCCTCATTCATCATGGCAGCATCACGACGCTGCTCATCAAGATGTTCCAGATGAAGGAGACGTTCTTCAAGACTAGAAGTGTTAGGAAGAAGCTCAACAGCTAAATTAAGAGAAGGAATCTCACATTCAATGGGAAATATGGATTCCAGCCCGTAAACTAGTTGAAATGGAGTAAAGCCAGTTGCATTTTTTACTGACGTCCTGTATGCCCAAAGTGCAGGATACAACATTATATGCCAGTTGGATCGAGCTTTATTAATTTTCCTTTGAAGAATTGTCTTCAAGTATTTGTTCATGGCTTCCACTTGCCCATTGGCTTGAGGATAATACGGAGATGAATGCTCCTACCGAAAACCTAATTTTAGAGCCAACTCAGCCATCATGCTATTCTGAAAATGACTGCCATGATCACAATCTCTCTAAGAATACCAAAACAAGCAATAACCTGGTTGAAAAGAAAAAGAGTTGCTGTCTCACCATCATTCCCAAAAGTAGGCATAGCCTCGACCCACTTTATAAAGTAGTCTACTGCTACAATAATATACTTGTGACCTTTAGCCAAAGATGGGTTACAAGTAGTATAATCAATACCCCACTTTGTAAAGGGACCGACAGTAATGACTGGAAAAAGTGGAGCTGGACGAGCGCGCATTTTTCGAGTATAGACTTGACACGGATGACACTTTTTGACCGACTCCATACAATCTTTGAAAATTGAAGGCCAAAAGTATCCAGCACGCAAGATTTTTTGGGCTGTAGCGAGCCCAGATAAATGACCACCACAAGCTCCACTATGGCAATCATTCAGCACAGCCTCAGCTTCTTTGAGATTTAAGCAACGTCTCAGGATTGAATCAACCCCTCGGGGGCATAAAGCATCACCAATAATCAAGTAATTTTTAGCTAAGTGACGCAACTTACGATGCTCATCTTTCAAAAAAGTAGAGGGAAACTTCGCAGTCTGAAGATACACAATGATATCTCCATACCAGGGATCCTGTGGAGAGATGAGAAACAAATGTTCATTCGGGAAGTATTCATCATAGACTATCTCTTCTCCACAGGGAAAATCAGAGATTAATTCCACGAAAACTAAATATTTCTTGGGATTGGCAGACATAAACTCAAGATCAAATTCCTGAAAAATCACAATCCATCTATTGTATTTGCCCCCAATCACTCGTCTACTGAAAACAAACTGAAATGGATTGGTTGCTGCCAAAACATAAGTTTTTCGTAGAAGAATATAATGTATGAGTCGTTGTACAGCATGAACAACTGCTAAATCTAGATTCTCTATCGAAGTATACCGGTGTTCAGGTCCTACCAAGCCTCGACTAAGATAGTATATAACATGCTCTGCCAGAGCATCATCCTCCTGAACCATAACCATACCAATGATAGATTCTGCTGCTGAAAGATACAAAAGGAAATCCCTGCTATAATCAGGTGGACTCAATATAGGAGCAGAGGTCAATTCTTTTTTCAAAGCATCGAATGAGTGCTGAGTGAAGTCATCCCAAAAGAGTGGAACTCCCTTCTTCAAAAATATCATAAATCCTTTGGTAACTTCAGCATAATTTACGATAAATATCCGAAGAAAATTATCTTTTCCTTGTAGACTTTGAAGTTGACGAATAGACGACGGGGGAGGAAACCAAAGTATTTCCTCAACCTTGAAGGGATCTACCCTAATCCCTTCTGAAGACACAATGAATCCCAATAACCGACCGGATGTGACCGCGAAAACACACTTGTTTAGATTCAACCTAATCTTGTAGAAACGACATCGTTCAAATACTTGGCGGAGGTGAGCAGGATGATCAATTCTCTTTTGAGAACGAGCAGCTAAATTATCCAAATACGCCTTGATAATATGTTTGATGTCGTGGAAGGCATATGACATGGCCCGCTGAAAAGTAGCTCCAGCATTTTTAAGACCAAAAGGCATCTTATTGTAAGCAAAAGTACCCCAAGGAAAAATAAAGGCAGTCTTATGCTGATCTTCAGGATGGATAGTAATCTGATTGTAATCGATAATCTGATCTATAAATGGTGTGGGCTAATTATCTTTCGGACATGCTTTATTAAGGTCTCTGAAATCAATGAAAACTCAAATTGTTCCTTGTTTTTTATCTACGGGAACAGGATTCGAAACCCACTCCGTCAAAGGAACAGGGAAAATAAATCCCGCCTTGAGCAACTTCTCCACCTCGGCTTTGATAGCTGCAGCCTTCCTAGGATTGACCGGATGAAGTTTTTGCCTCACAGGCTTAGCATTTTTGTAAGTCTTGATCTCATGCTGGACAATAAATGGATCTATACCAGGCATTTCCTCATAAGACCAAGTGAACACATCCCTAAACTCTTTAAAGAGATCGGTATAAATCTGAATCTCTTCAGGGGAACATTCAACTCCGATGAAGACATTCTCTGTAACATTGGGATCCCTGGAAATGTTCACCGGGATAGTTGGAGAAATCACAGCCATGTTCCCTTCAACATATACCTGTGTTGGTGCTAAAGGGTTCAGGACTGGGTGAACAGGACCAGGAGACAAAGGACTTGGAAAAATTGATTCAACTTCGCTCAAATCAGGTAAAAAGTAAGACCAATGATGAAAATCACCCCACGGTTTATCTATACCAATCATAGCTTCCAGGATAGCCTCTTCAGATGGAAGAGTGGTATCAAGGCAATCCTGGGCAGAAGAAGAACTAAGTGTCCAAGCCGGAGCCACATCGCCATCCAACTCCTCTAGAGAAAGAGAAGCTGGAATGGTCTCTACAGAGTCAACAATAGACTGATAAGCAATCTTAACTGCATAAATTGGAAATGCCATTCCACCCACTTGACCTTCCGCTAATGTGGAGGTAGGGGAAGGTAAGGTCCAAGGGTTCGAAAAATAATGAGTTATGAAGAACTCTCTTCGCATAGGAGCCCTGGAGGATGAAATTTCATTTATATGAATGGTAGGAGGTGGAATATCAAAAGTATCCATCAGAGAAGAATACATTCCAACCCCTAAATTCTCAACAGGCGGCTTGGTATTATCCACCTTTGGAATAGTTGAGTCAGTAGATGCATTCGGGTGTACCGGAGAACAGTCCAGTTGATCCACTGTAACAATCCTCCTTTCGTGAGGGAAACAAATAACCCGAAATAATGAGGATGCAATGGCATCCATCTCATAAATCCAGTTTTGCCCCAACAGAAGGTTGTAGTCCAAGCTTGCATCAACTATCTCAACCTCTATATTTACAGTTTTTCCCCCAACACAAATGGGCAAAGCTGGGACAATGCCATGCGGTCTGTGAGAATGACCATCAAACGTAGTCAGAAGAGTCGCAGATGGAATGGCTACGGGAGATCCAATTCCCTTCCAGCATGCGAGAGACATCACACATGTGGAAGCGCCCTCATCAACGACCGTTCGAAAGATATTGAATTTCTGAAACGATGATTTGATATGAAAAGCCATATGATGGGGGAGTCTCTTTTTAAAATTAGACATATCGAATGTAATCACAAGAGAGTTCTTTGGATCGACAGCCCCAATAGCAGTGAGCAGAGTACTGCGCAGAGCTGGACAAGACTGGAGCACCTCAAGAGCTGACATGGCACAAGGACTCTGCACTAGATCTTCCACAATAGAGTAGTTCTGGGCAGTCCTGGAATTTGGATTAATCGTTTTACGCTTGGTAGATGCTTTTGGCATCCGAGGTATAGCCTCAACAGTAGGCTTCGTAATATGAAGCGGCTCATTACCATCAGGAGAACCCTTGGCTTTCGAAGACTCATATTCGCCATAATCACTGGATCTCATGGCGATATCTGCATGAGCACTCATCATGTATATGTTTGATGGAGTTTCCCCTTCTTGGGTGCCCCTAGAGGAAGCCCCAGTATTTTTATTCGCACCAAAAACTAGCTGTTGCCCTTGGGGAAAAGGGTTTGTCAACACAGCCTGGGAACTAGAACAACCCTATTGAGCCAACAAGCGTTGCACATCCTGAATTTTAGGGAAAAGGTGAGTAAGATGGTCTCCAGCACATAACTTGCATTGAAACTTCACTTTATTTTTGTCCTTTGGACCCTCACCAACATGCTCGTTGGATTTATTTGCATTACCCTTCCCATTCTTGCCCCGAGAGGAGTCGCCAGTTCTATTTCGGGAAATAACTCCCTAGAGGTCGTTGGGTCAAAAACCTCCACAGATCAGGCCATGCTATTCAAGAGGGACTCACACAACCAAACTTGTATGCTAAAAACCAGATAACATCGATTGTAGAACTCACCCATAGGTCCTACGTTCGATGTAGATCCCGCGGGGTCCAAACCCCTAGCAACCCTTCTTCCTCTTCAACCTGGAAATCAAGAAGAGACATGCATGAAATCTTGTTGTAAAGCATATATCTTTCCTAAATGTCATTGTAATCCATGTGAAACATCATATAAAAAATAATAAATGCTTAATTAATAACCTTTTCACATATGCAAGCAGATATTAACACGTGAATTTGGGAACAAGATGGTTCTTCTTCATTACGAACAGCATGTACAATAATAGAAAGGTGGAGAAATCACCTGAATCCTTCCACGATCATCGAACAGACCGTCATCCAGATCCGTCCCGCCCTTGCCTCACTAAGATTCTTTCAAGACTTGTGCACATGAGATGACATATAAGCTGATGAACATCTCCAGGAAACAAGGGTTTCCTGTAAAAATCTGGGACGTGCAGGAGGCATGGGAAATCAAACTTGAATTGGGCTCCAACAGAGTATAATGTCTATAATTTTATCTCTCCCCCTCAGGCCATGAATATGAGGGGATTTTTATACTCCCTCAAAGTAGTTTCAATCAGTTGGAAACAGTTGGCCACGGGCTGGGGTGGTTGAATTACTGGAATAACCATCAACCCAGCCTCGAAAATAGGGATTTTTATATATTTTTTAATGATTTTAATGGTATATGCAGAAATTATCTATGGACTCGCGTATACACGCGGAAAATTCTGGGCATATCCGCGTATGGGATTTTAAACACTGTTTTTTATGAACTTTTATTCAAGTATGTGGGAATGGGTGCCCAAGGCCAAAGAGACAATCATGAATCACATGAGGGTGAAAAATGATGCTATAACAGTAGGTATCAATTTTCATTTTAGTTTTCCTTGCTAGATATGGCATGTATGGTATTGCATGTAGTTACTTTCTATATTGGCATGTGTTTTTCTACGTGTGATAGAGTTTTCAACCTAGCCTTTCCATTTCTGGATAGCCATGGTATTATAGAGTTCTCATGTTTTGGTTTATCTGAATTTCCAGATGGATTCAAAGCTAATTGAGGTGGATCTCTAAATTGATAAAAAACCATGGCCTAGTAACCCTTGAACCAGACTATGGGTTGCGGTATATTAGAATAGTGTGTTGCCTTGGTGGGCCTAGGAATCCTTGACCTCTAAATGGTGGGATATATGGTAAATCCTAGGGGTGGTTTTCCTTGGTTTAGGGCCTATTGATCCGAGTTTGGATTGCATTAAATCCTGATAGGTGGGTGCTCTCTTTTGGGCCTAGTAGTCCCAGGATGGGATGTATGGTAAAGCCTGGAGTGTATGTCTCGGTTTACGGCCTAGTGATCCTTGATTCAAACTGTGAATTGAAATATGGTTTGGTTCTTTTTGGCTGGTTATGAGTCCCACATCCATGCTTGGAATATGGCATGGGGGTGATTGGCTGAAGATATATTTGGCTCAGCCAATATATGGTCGGGTGGAACATGGAAGTCCCATCTTCGATTATTTTTTACATTCTTAAATGAGAAGCTCATTCCTTTGGCACATGATGTATAAATGTATTGGTTATTATGTGGACTTTATTGTTGTTCTATCCACTGTATTTATGATGTTATTATGCTTGTTATAAGCATGTATTTTGACAGTGATGATATAGATCTCTTCATGTTTTTACATGTAAATGAATGCACAAAGTATCTATGGTAAAATAGATTGTATTTTAGCCTATGATGTAGGGAAGAAATGCTTCTTAGCGAATCTCAGATAAGTATGAGACCCCTATGCTATGTTCTATTTCTTATACATGTAGATTTCACGTTTGTGACATGTTTTATGAAATGCCTGCATGGATAGTAGGGGTCCAGTTTAGTCCTTCTGGATATTTTTGTAAATACATCACCGTTTGGTCATTTTTATTCATCTTTGAACTTGTCATGAAGTTCTAGGAAGAGCACTAGGTCCTGGGCTTCAAAAATTGGCTCAAATATTAGGGATTCTCACACATCACTAAGGAATTTATTCCCTGTAAAATGGCTTGTGGGCTTATGCATGCATCTAGAGACTAATAAATGCTATCTTGTAGGCCTGTGCATGTGTGCAGAGGCATAGAAGAAAATAATGTGAGTGGGACCCAGGGGCAGGCTACCTGGATGGTTGGGTTAGCTCCTGCAGGTGTTATTGTTGATGTACAAGGTCTGTGTGAAGAGTTTCCCTCAATTCCACTTCCTTAAGGTCACCTAGGAGGTTGAATCTCACCATAGTAGCCTCTTGTCATATATTTACCCTTGTTAGCCAGTTAATTGGGTAGATCTGGGAAGGGGGTGTTACATGTTGAGTCAGATCACCATATATATATATATATATAGGATCTAGAGGCTCCACCCACTTAAAGAGGTTGAGCCCCAGAAACACTTCATATTCAACATCCCATCTATCACGATGAGATTCAAATCAGATTTTACAGTCTCTAAAAGGTCTTTAGGGCCACTGTCCTATTTTTTTGTTTTCCCTAGATAGAGACGTTTGACTTATTTATTCGAGAGAGAGATACATTCCTACTCTCATCATTGCATGGGTTTATTATAGGCCCTAGGATAATCACCTCTTTCGTTTGGCCCATCACAATAGTATGGGGAGAGAAAAAACTTCTAGTAGATGCCATGAATTTGGGATGGGAAACAAATGACCAGTCTGACATTGCCCCTCCACCCTCTATATAGCTCTATAGTTATTCATAGATATGTTACAATCCCTCTCCATTCCCAATACGGGGCCTAAAGGAAATAATGTCTCATTTGGTTCTTCCCCTTCATGACTAATATGTTAAACTTGGATAGTAGGATAGTTGTTATGAGGTGCTTCTTACAACCCTCTCTCTCTCTTTATGTGGCACTCTTCCAACAACACAATCATGTTTAGTATCAGGGAATTTACTGTGATTAACATCATTGCAAAGTCTTCGAGTGATTAAGAGTAGCTTCATTCTGAGACTAGTTCCCATTTTTCCATGTGTTTATTTAATTCCATAGAATTATCTTATATGTTGTACAGGGTTTCTGTCGTTGGTGAAACCCTTCTAATATCTCCCTTTTTATATTCATGCATTGTTTTGGTATGGATTTGTTACTTGTTTAGGTGATGCGCTAGCCACTTCTTATTTTCCTATTTATATTGACTATATTATTAAATACCTTTGACTGGAGGTCATGATTAGACACTAATATACTTCATTTTATTTCTATCTTGGTTTTATGGGAAACTTGTCAACCCTTCCAATTGCTGATGTGTCGGTTGTAGAGGTTGTGATCCTTTCTTTTTGGATGTGCTCATTTATATTTATCCTTTAATGTTTTTATCAAGTTTGAAACAAGTTATATTCAATTCATATTTCAGGAAAATAATGCATTTATTTGTTTTCTTCATCATTACATCTTTCTGGCCTTGATGATGGGTGGAGTGTTCACCCGAAATGTCAGTCATTTCATAAATTTCTACACAGTTCAACTCTAGAAACGTTCACCAACGTTGATGTTTTATTTAGATATTTAGTAGGCACAAAAAGAAGTCCATTAGATGAGCAACATAAATAGAATTGCAACCACATCAGGTACTGTCAACAAGAATATCACTCACACATGCAGAATTTATGACATGAAAAACTCAACTTGAGCTACGGCACACTATGCGTTACTTTACCTAACCAATTATCAATGTACTACATTTTCCTCCACGCTAAATTGACATATTATTAATGTTGCAAGACATGTGTAATTTTCCTAAATGGATTGATTATAAGTAATTTTGTAAAAATAGGATGTTTGTTATTGGTAACATATCCAATGTGTAGTTCAATTCATCAAATGTATTTGGATGTAGTTTAATGAAGTATATTTTGGTTTTGTTAAATATTTTGGATCTCAAATTTCTAACAATTCTATCCCATATTGAATTGAACTGATACTTTGTGGAAATATCGAACTACATATCTATATCATGATCCCTTTTATGGAATCTATGCTGTAGAATATGTTGCACAAGCCATGGTATATTATATTTGGTTGAATCACAAGTGATTTTTGTAAATAGTTTTGGTTGATTGGGTAGAAGTCAATGGTTGAGATATTTTTTCCACTTATGTTTTCCTTGTAGATGTTGAATTATAGTATTTGCATGCCAAAAATATTTCTCTCCTGGTATTTTGTTTTCTTTATGTTTTAATATGTTACAAAATAAACTACTTCCAAGAAAAACATTATGATTTATAAGAGTTTCCTAAATTATGAATATTGTGTGGATTTGTTCTCATATGTTGGCGGTGTATCAAGTTGGTATTCTATTACCACCATTATATGTCGTTTAGGAACCTCCTCTCCATGTAAATGGAAAAACATATCATGGAATTTTTAGACGATGAAATTCATGAGAAAAAACAGAGGAGGCTAAGAACAAGCTAATAAAGACTAGAAAGGTGTGTTTTATGATATTGTTTTGTTCAATTTCTTTTAGAGAAAGAATACAAATTTATCGGTGGTGCAATTATTGTTTTAATTATTTTGGGCTTGGCTTCATATAGGATGTGCAATCACCACGGTTCTAGAATCTATTTGAGTTTTTGTTTTGGGTTTGTTTGTTATTTTCTTATAAAGGTAACATGATTCTAGTCTCTTGCTTCCTTTCTTTGATAGCAAACATGAGCCATTATTAATTACTTCATGGGTTGTCAAGCCAGGAATGAAAAATATTTTGTTTAGACCCTAGGGAGATTGGAAAATATTTCATAGTTGGTAATATAAGTTCAACGAATAATTTATTTGTAAATTGTGATCACTTGAAATGTGGAAATAAGACTTCTCTTGACTACAATATCAACAACATAGTTTTAGGAGAGTTTGGAGTGGAAGGTTTGCGACCACATTTTTTACACATTGCCTTGATTTGGTAATCATACTCTTTAATTATTGTTTCTTATTGTATATTTATTATTTGTAGATATTATCATCCATTAATTGTCCAATAATATTACACTTGTTTACATACATGCATCCAAGATTGGTCATCAAGGATTCTATTGATTCAATGCATGCAAATTCCATTTTTAATACCATAATTGTATTTTCAATTTATGTATTGACTATAGATAAATTTAAGTCTCTACTCATTTGATCTCATGGAGGAAGGATAATACCTTTGTAAGTGGGACTTTGCTTTCATGCAGGGGGCAAGATGAAACCCATATATTTTCTTTAACCAAATTGATTTGGAAATTTGTTCCATGTGTCATGCATCTTTCCATTGTATCTATTTTAGCATATTCTTTGAAATTTTCTTTGGGTCATTGGTCTCTACACACAACGTTTCCATACACAAGAATTTTCTTCTAGCTTAAGGGTTTCACATGGTGTTTTAACTTTTTAGAGATTGTGCTTCTTTATCCACTAAATATCTCAAAATAACTAGCAATATATTAGATGAAGAAGATAAAATATATCATAACATAGACTATACCAAAATAAATAATACTAGTGCAACACACATACTTAGGATGATACACCACATTCATTTATAAAAATTCTATATTTAAAAATATTTAATACAAAGAACCCGAAATTTACTTTTGTGTAAAGTCGTAACATTTGGCATAAAATTCCTCTCTCTCTTTTTACAAGTACCAAATAAATAATTTATACTATTAGAACCTTAGTAACTGTCAACATTGGAAGGCAAAATGACATAATAGATCCTATTTATATAAACAAATTATGATGTAGTTATTGATGTTGGAAGAAAAATAATCATAATTCTTTAGCATGATGATAGTGATATCCCAATGACATTCATTATACTTTTTCATCTACCAATTAATTTTCTTACACAATATAATAGTAATGGAATGTAAAATGCACACAAAAATTTCAACATCATACATGATGTTTTTAATTAGAGAAATTACTCATGAGGAATAAAAGCTCTAGATTTCTAGAACTTGAATAACAACTATTACAATTAGTTTGAGTTTCACTAGGGGTATTTTGTCGAGATCACCTCTACTTAGATTTTGTTCTACTACTATTTATTTCTTAGTGAATGCTTTGACACTCTGTTCTACCTTTTAAAGCTATGACATGCTTTAAAAATTTTCTGAACACTTTTCTTATGTCCAAACCTTTTGAATTTCCCATCAAAGTTAATTCTCCATGGGCTTCTTAGTAGTTAGGCTCGACCTATCAATGGGAAAGAAGCTACATGTTATTTCATTTATCATTAATTTATTTCTTGGAAACTACCCAATTAGTTATTCCATACTTGTCCATCACTTTGATTACCAATGTTGTTGATTTTTTTCAACTTTCCTAAATTGTGGTGTAGTGGTGTTCCACCCACTTCCTCGACATTGTCAGTTTTTTAAGCTTGTGGATTTCCATCCATCAACCTTTATTTGTCAAATTTTGGATACCATCACATTTTTTTTACTTTGTCATAGACTGGAAATTATGTTGGATTTAGGTTGATCCTTTATAGATCATACATCCCACTTAGGAGGATTTTTTTCACTGCAAAATATTGGTGACTTTGAGGTTTTGGAATCTCTCCTAAATTTGTTCCTTTGTAAACCACTTCGCATTACCCGACATTAGCCCTTTTGATATAACCTACAATAGTTCTCGTCATCTTTTCTAGGTTTCATAAACCTTCCTATACAAGATGGTGTCCTCTAGAAAGCTTCCTTCTTGGTCCTTTACTAAATTAATCATTGTTGGCAACAATGGGTTTGTCCAACCCTCATTAACCATTCATGGTTCAAAATTTTTTATCTTGTCAACATTAATGACATATTAAATACCCACATATATAGGTATATCAAGCTTAAAAACATGTCAACCATTTTTTATATGATCTTGAAAGGTCCATATCGAACTAATTCGATTTATTTACTTTCACCATTCAATGTTCCTTGTCAATATATAATAATAACAAGTTTCTAACTTGAAAATAATGATTTGGTTCATGTTGTAAATGAATATGAAAGAAGAGAATAAAATGGGTACATTTGATCAGATACATTCGAAGGGGGTGTAAATGACAGTTTTAAAAACAATTCCAAAACGCCATTTTTTTTGACATATCTGACATTTTTGGTGGGTATTTAGAGATAGCATGAGAAAAGGATACTATGGAGTATTGATAGTTAAGGATGGAATTATTTTTTATTTTTTGGAATGATAAAGAAGATGAAAATTCAATACTAAATCAATCAATCATTATGTTGGTCGGAGGTTTACTTCCTACAGACCCTAAGGATCATGTCATATTGGGGCATGTTACCCACCCACATGTTTGGGTAACCATAGGAAAATTTGTTTCTTCTATGATGCAATTTGCTAGCCAAATATCATACATTATTTATTATATGTTTTATTTTTATTTCCATTTTTTTCACAAGTTATCTAGAACCTGAGATTTCTAGCATGTAACTTACTTGGCATGATTATGCCTAAGCTTTTCCTAAAGGTAGAATACCAATTTCTTAAGGTGATATTTTATATGGTGATGTTTTATTTCCTATTTTTATACATGTCATCTCGCCACATAGTGGCCAATATCACCCAACTAAACAAAAATTGTTTCATTTTCATCCTTTTATGGGAAAAATGGCAATGTGATTGTTGATGTTGAGGTATATGTCATATAAATCCTTCATAGTATACTTTAGTTTATATTTCAGTGTTCATTGTATTTAATTTTTCATACTTTTCATTGTATATTTTTTCATTTTCGGAAGAGGAACTTAGTATTGATAGTAAGAAGCAAGAATTAAAGAAAGAGGAGAACAATATCATTATAGCGACAATTGTAGAGAGAGAGAGAGAGAGAGAGAGAGAGAGAGAGAGAGAGAGAGAGAGAGATAGAGAGAAGAGAATAGGTCTAGTGATGCCCTTAAAAATTCAATATCATGCATAAGACACACACATAAAGACTAATTGTCAAGTCCTTAGAATTGGTGGATTCACCTAAAATTCCTTGGCAACAAAGTGATAATTTTTTGAAGTGATGAAACAATATTTCATGTTTAAATTGTAGTCCAAGCAATATTAATTTGGAAACTAATTGTAATACTTGAAATTTAATATAATATAATTTATGTGGTTGAAGCTATTTATAGTTTTACTTGATATTATTTAGCATTGTAATTAACATATGTAAATTTGTGTTTTCATATTAGATGATCATGCACATTGTATGGCATTTTTTAAAATTTAGTCGCAAAATCATACTAATTAATTTATGATGATTAATAATGAACACATAAAATCAATATAAAAATATTAAATTAGTAGTTTATATTAATTAATGATGAACAAAAATAAACTGAATATGTGATGAATAAATTAGACATTTATAATAATTATTAATGAAAGTAAAGGAAATGAATATAAAATACAAAATCAGTCGTTTATATAAATAATGTGAAACTACCAAAAATATATAATGACTACTGTTAATTATAAAAATTTTATTACAAATGACAACTAAAATTTTCATATATACGACTATTAGTAGTTAATTTACAGTATCTTATAACATGACCAAAAGTTATACATATTTATTTGGTCATTAGTTGGTTTCAAACAATAACTTAAATTTGCATATATATGACTATTAGTAGCTAATTTATAGTATCTAATAATCAGAGACCAAAATTTTTGTCATATTTATTTGGTCATTAATTGTGGAAATTAATGACTAAATCAATGGCTAAATTAATGACCAAATTTATGGCTAAATATACTACTAGATGATAAAATTAAGACAACCAATTAAAGATTAATCTAAATATGACTAAAAGTTGGTCACATTATAAGATATTGTAAATTAGCCAGTATTGTTCATGAACTAAAAAATGGACATTTATATGCAAATTTTAGTTGTTCTATTAGTAAATAATAAGCCACTTTTTACTATTGTTAGCACTTACTCTCAACTAATGAGAAATTTCTTATTACAACATGAATCTTGTCTCAAAAGTCTCATCATCATGATCAATGAACCGATTCATATCTCCACTCATATCTTCCCATCTCTATTCATTTGATGAACATTCTCAAATCTAAAGAAGAAAAAGAATCATCATAGGGGAGATACAAATACCAGCATATATCAAAGGAAAATAGACGAGTTCTACTTACCATAAGGGTAATAATAATGCTCTATACTATTGGCCTATGACAATAGGTGATATCGAATTAACGATCAAACTTTGTCCAGTCATCTAAAAACAATAGGAAATATCAGCTTAAGTATCACACTATCTCTTATTGCCTAGTGACCTTCCCTACTAGACCTTAAGATTCAATGGGTAATAAACATGCATCCCATCACTTGAGAAATATATGACTTACAATAAATGGTAAGGATGACACCCTATCTCAAGTCACCTCAACCAATTGGACAAACGGGTAGGAACAATCCAACAAGCATAGATTGTGGGTAGGATTCCAACTGGGGTATACTCTACTAAGTTCCAAACTTGATAGCAAGGGTAAGGATCACACCCTATCATATTGTGCAAAGTTCCCTCAACCCTAAGATATCTCCTACTCATTCCTCTCCTTGTGAGTTCAAATAAGGGGGAAGAGCATAACACAATATTCTCAATCAGTTGGGATCCTGGGAGGGTCACCTCCATCAGTCCGAGTTTCTCTTTGAAGACTAAGAACTTCCTTTTCGACAAAGCCTGGGTGAGAATATTTATTATCTTCTCGTCAATCAAAATATGATGGAGTCTCAAGACTCCTCTATGCACCATATCTCGTATATAGTGATACCTTATCTCAATATTCTTGTAATTATCATGAAACATGGGATTATCTGCTAATCAAATCCCACATTGTTGTCGCAATATATCACGATCACATCCAAGACCTCCTCAAAAAACTCTCCAAAGAGCTTCATCAACCATATTGCTTCATAGGTAGCCATGCTAGCAACAATATACTCTAGGTCATCGTGCTCAAAGCTATGAAAGTTTGCTTCTTACTGATCCAAGATAACATGGCAGATGCCAAACTAAAGCAACACATTAATGTGTTGTTCCTGTCAATAATATTTCTCGCCTAGATAGAATCAATGTACACATGAAGCCTCACATATTCGGTAGTATATCGTAGACCAAGATTAATTGTCACATGAAAATATATTATCACATGCATTCCACGAACCTAGTGTGAATGAATAGTCTTGGTCATGAATTGAATCAAAGTGTTAATGGAAAAACATATGTCCGAACAAATTTAACTAGGAATATCAATGCCCCAATCAGTTGTAAATACCTAGAGGGATTCACCAACTTAGTTCCAGTAACATCCCCACATAAATTCTTGAAGTTCATCTCCATAGATGTGGCCAAGGACATGAATTCTACCATTCCAAATATCTCTAATAATTTAACAACATATCTCCTTGAGAAAGGAAAATATCTTTAGGCTTTTGCCACACTTTTTATCCCACAAATTAATGCATCAAACTAATATCTTTCATTTCAATTTCAAGGGTCATCTCCCTCTTACAATTGAGCATCAATGTCTCACTGCCAATTAAGAGTAAATAATAAAAATATAAAACCAAAGCAAGATTCATGCCTTGGACCACTTTGAAGTAGAGGTTCATGTCAACATTACTTCTCCTAAATCGAAGCTTCACCAGGTAATTTTCAATATGGGAATACCAAACTCTAGGGGTTTGCTTCATAAATCAAGGGCTTCTTCAACTTACAAATGTGAGTATTCTTATAATGTACTTCAAATACCAATTCTTGTTCAAAAAATAATTCTTATTGCAGTATTCCATGATGAAATTCAATATTCACATCCATTTGGTGAAGAGTTCATGCTTCACTAGCAGTAAGGGAAAAAATAGATCTAATAGTGGTATAGCAAGAAACACGGGAAAACATATCATCATAGTCTTCTCCCACTTTCTGGGAGAAACCTATGTCCATGAACCTTTCTTTTTATTTCTCAATACTTCTATCAACTCCATGCTTGATATTGTATATCCGTTTTGATGTCATGGTAGACTTACCCTAGGGTCTCAGAACAACATCCCACACAATATCATTCTTCATGATAGACTCATACACTTTAGTCATAGCATATTCCCAAACATTCTCTTCCAATACTTCTTCAAAAGTGTGGGGTTCAACATGTATGATGGATCTCATAACTACAACGTATACCTCGTACTGACATGGCTTATTTATTTCTCTCAATGTACCTGTAGCAGCAAACTATATTTCAGGATCCTGTAATATACTGTAAATCCAAATGGGTCTCTTCCTGATAGGGGGATCACATGGAGGAGGATCCAAGGCTTCTAAGGGCTCCATGGGATTATTTCAAACATATTTCTCTTGTTTTGGCATAAAATGACCTTATAATAGGTCCACATCATTATCCTTGTTGTCAATAAGAGAAGGATGAGAAATATCCCTTGCTTCTCAAAGGGAAACATCTTCGTTGAAATTAACATCCATTCTAAACTCAACATTACTCTGACCAATCACATATATTATAAAAAATTTTATAATTATCACAATACCCAAAAAATATATCTTTTTTTCCAATGGCTTCCAGCTTGTTCCTCTTTTCCTTCGACACATGGAAATATACGGGTAAGCCAAATATCATCAGATGTCCAACATCGAGCTTCA
The DNA here is from genome assembly GCA_034641835.2 of Pinus albicaulis. Classification (NCBI taxonomy): domain Eukaryota; kingdom Viridiplantae; phylum Streptophyta; class Pinopsida; order Pinales; family Pinaceae; genus Pinus; species Pinus albicaulis. The sequence continues at coordinate 30,480 of JAXQQM020079187.1, read as the reverse complement.
CACCTGTGAACACTTCTTGGGGAGTGTTGTCATCTACAGCTTGATGAGGAGTCATGTTATGAACATACATAAATGTATTAGTGGTTTCCCTGAAAATAACCTTGGCATATTTTGATCATGCAACATGGCTTGGGAAGCTTCCATGATAGTCTTGTTCTTTATTTTCGCCACAATATTATGCTTTAGATTATAGGGTACGATGGTATCCTTCTTTTTCCATCCTTTTTGCATAAGTTAATGAACTCATTAGAATTATATTCTCTACCATTTTCAGAGCTAAATACCATGATCATTTTCCATTTTTGATTCTCTATCATATCATTGAATTCCTCGAACATATCATATTATTTTTCCTTTTGTTTCATGTAGAATATCCATGTATTTTGGGAGAATTCATCCACAAATATTATATAATATAGATAGATACCGAAATATTTTATGAGCATGGGACCATATAGATTAGAGTGGATGACTTTTAAAATATCACAAGTCTTGCTTTTGTTGGAGGGGAATGGTCCCCTTGACTTCTTTCCACTGCAACATCCATGACATACACCATCATGGTTGGATTGAACATCAGGAATCCTAGAAAACATCCTTCTAATTTTGGGAATGGCTTCATAATTATGACGAGAAAACCTTTGATGCCATAACTCACTTTGATTATTGTTATCATGTACTATTGCTCATAGTGGTATTCCATTGACTCTATAAAGTCCTTAAATTCTAGATCCTGGGGTGAATCCATCCCTCATGTGATATTCCATAGGTGAGGTGAGGACCTTTCCTCTTACGAAGGAAACTCGCATCCCTTTTTCCTCCAATGCAGATATAGATATTGGGTTCCTCTTTAATCCTAGAACATACATAACATCATCAAGGAGAATGGCCTCCCATAATCCAAATGAAATTTGACATAACTAAAACCCTTCCTTGGATATGGAGAGTTCTCTCCAAGGACGATATTAGACTAGTTCCCCTCTCAACTATATTTTCGAGGACTTCCTGATAGCCAGAAAAATGTGTAGAAGCCCCATTACCTACCAACAAAATATCACATGAATCTGGAGGAGAGGAACTAGAAAGCATGGAAATAAGAATATATTCAGATTGAGTGACAACTATATTATTTTGATACCCGGATATTCTTGATCTATTTTAAGGATGTTGTCCTTATTCACGATCATTAGAAGCATGTCTTGTTCTTATACCATCTCTCCCCATTCTATCATATCATCTTCTTATATCATTAAACTTGTTGTTGTTAAATCCAAAATTTTTGTTGTAGTTGGATCTTCGATCATCTCTCTTTTTTGAATAGTCTTGGGCATAGTGGCCATGTCTATGAAAATTGAAGTATTCAAGCCTCCTCCCTCTTCTATGGGATTCCTTTAAATCAGGGGCATGATTTCTTGAACCAAACAGTCTCCCCCTTCCTTTTCTCTTCTTGTCTTGAATACCAAAATTATAGGGCTCTCCTTCTTCATGCTTTTGAATTCTCGCTCTAGATATCATCTTGGTTTCTTCTTAAGTACACTTTCCAACGAGCTCATAAAATGTCAGATATAATTTTCATTTTTTTTAATAGTAGTGATGAAGGTATCCAAAATAGGATGAATACCTTGAAAATTAACAAGAATTGACTTGTTATCAAATATATGCTCTCCCACAGTTTGTAATTTATCCCTCAGATGGGATATCCTAATAACATAGGATTGCACAAATTCCCCCTTGTTCATCTTAATATCCTTGAGTTGATTTTACGAGGAAAGAATGTTGTTATACGAAATTATAATTTATGGATAAACAAGAGTTCCCTGAGTGTGATGTTCCTTCACTCAGAACAATAGAAGAAAGATTAATATTCTTTTCTCTAAGACAAATAGATAAGAAGAAGGAAAAGATACCTACTTGTGATCCTTCTCTCTCGTTCTTCTTCTTTTGTTGTTTCTGTCACTCTCAATCCAATAAAACCCGCTAGAACAATACCCGAAATCAAAGACAAAATATAGAAAAAAACATACAAATATACAATATCTATTTATATTAACCAAATCGAACAAATTAGATCTGAGAATACATACAAAATTGAGAATACATTCATAAGATATCAACATATATATGAGAGAAATAACAAATATCTTTATTAAGAAAGTAGGAGGAGAAGATTACAACCAATAGATTTATTCATTGTCAAGATGCTCTAACTTCATTCTGTCCTCATCACACCAAGCATCATCTCCGCAGCATAAGAGTACTCTAGCTCTCATCAATTGAGAATCCCACATCATAACACTACACAAATTTCTTCCTCCCTAGCACTTAGACGAGTGCTCAATTTATAATGAAATTGTAGGTAGTTTCTCAATAAATGGAATTGAATGGATTTATAATAATATATGAGACATGTTCCCAGGTTTAGTGGTGATGGATGAACACATGTACTCGAAGTATGACACCTATGAACTCTTCTAGAAGGCACTCGACATGTGGAGATTCCTGCAACAATGATCATTTCGATCCCAGAAGACCAACACACCCTTAAGTGTCAGGAAGTGCTTTGCAGAGCACCACTATATGAGGATAAGTGATTTTCAACACACTTAGGCCCATTTAGAGGATCATTAATGAGTCAATGGGTAATTTCAAGATAATCCAAACATTGGAAATCTCATGAATTAAAGCCATCAATGGAATGAATTCTCTAGGGCATGTAGAAATTGAATTAGGGGATGATAGACACTTTTAGTATTGAATTAGGGGATGATAAACCCTGTTCATATTGGTCTTGGGGGATGATGCCAAAATTTACCTGTAACAGGTGCCCCCTAAAGCATGAAGTCTAAATAATGATAATATTTGGATGAGATGCTTTATGATGTGATGAGTAGGATCTGAAGTAGATAGTGACCTGCATCAATTTGCAATACATTACATCGTGATATCTCGCACATATTGGACTTGAATTGCTGAGGGAGGCATACCCATGCTAAACACATAATCTATCATAGCACGTACATAAATCATAAAGTCTTCTACAGATATAGGCCCATGATTGTAAAACCATTTGTATGTAAATCCATCGTATGGATGATGTGGTTAAATTCTTGAAATTGTAGCCTATATGGATGAAACTAGATCCGGGGTATTATTCTCATTTACTTGATCATTCAAGTACAATTCTAACCATACAAATATGTGATCTGAAGTCAAACATGTGAGGACATCATCTGGTTACCAGCCGTTGATGTAAGCTGTTAACAGACGCGAGAGAAACCACCGTTTATGTTAATGGTTCTCAAGGTACTACAGTACAATTTGCAAGGCATGAATAGATGATTTGATGTTGAATGCGAAGAAAAACCTTTTGGTTGAAAGTATGATGATGTCAACTTGTTGTCGAAAGCGAGAAACCTGTCGTTGATGTAAGCAAGCTCCAAGTAGCTAGAAAGATGTTTCTAAGTTAACTTCCTAGATGATGAGTTGATGTCAACAGGAAGAAAATTTATCATGAAATATAAGTAATGATTCTGGAGACAAAATGTGACTTGATGAAGCAATATTCAGGTATGGCGGTCATGAAAATGAAGGTTTATGAGTATTCCAGAAGATGAGGAATTACTGGATGACTTATATTGAAAATATCGACGACACTGAAATGAGTTGGAAGCATTGACCCAAAACCGAAGTGATGGATGGTATGATAGACCATATGTATGATAGATCGTCAAGAATATTAACTAGCCCAAAGACATGGAGCTGACATGAAAGTGTCATGTTGAAGAGTGAACTGCTACCATAAAGTGTTATGTTGTTTTTCCTAAATTTTCCCCAGTCATTTCTAACCAGTACCTATTTATTTTTTAACAAGCTTGAGGAGGGTAACATATGCTTGATCTGTAATTCGACCCTTTAGGTGAATACATCGCTATTTTATGAATTAACAAGTCTAACGATAATGAAACTCGATCTTGCCATGATCGGAGAATTATGTCGCTATTTGATGTTTTAACGAGTCTAACGATAGTGAGCACTTAGTGCTTTTTTATGTTTAGAGAGTTTGAGAAAGGGACGAAAAGAAAACTCCATAAGTCCTTTTTCGTAAATGTATCGCTCAAGTACGGAAAACTATAAAATGATACCTAAAAAAACTCTTAGCCATGTTTGAATAAGGTGTTCCTTTTTTGCAAATAATCTATCTCAGTCCAGAAAAGGGTTAAAATTATACTGAGTAGATGTCATTTCATTTCCTTTTACGAGCCTGAAAAGATAAGTGCTCGAAAATATTTTCACATTATCAAAGTTTGAAAAGAGCTAAAAGAAGACTCCAGGGGGTTACCTTTTTCCATTTATCAAAGCTCAAAAAAGAGATAAAAGTGTGCTTTAATTTCCTTTTTCATGTTTATCAAAGCTTGAAAAAAATAATAAAAGTATGCTTTGTGGTCAAATCATTTTGTAATAATTGTGCACTTCGAACTCATTGTATTAGTTGTAAAACTTCTTAGAGAACCATCTGAATTAAAAATATCTGTTTCATAGTAAAAATGAACAAAACTATATTCACATCATTAAATATGATTAAAATAATCAAAATTACTAATAAAATAAGTTTTACCATTTTATTTTACCATTCCATTGTTACCATTTGAAATTTATGAGCTTTGAACCTCTTTTTCCTTCGAACTTCAACGGTTGATTGTGATAGTTTCAGTGGATTATTTCTCGTGTCATTTGATCCATGTTGGAGATTTAAACCTTATTTTTCTTTTAGTATCATTTTTTTTTCATTTCATGGTAAATTTTAAGGTTTTTAAGCCCCTTAGGGTAAATATACAAAGCTCTAAGGGAAACGCACCCTTGAATGTCGAAAGGTGTTTTGTAGAGCACTGGAATTGAAGTCCAGATTCTTTGCAATGCTCTTTCCATTGACCAAGGGTGCATTGGGCGCATTTCTCAAATTTGTTTCTTTCTGTGTGCTCAAAATATTCTTAATTTTTTGTATGAAATGGATCCTAATGAAGCTTATGGTTGGATTTCAGGTATTGATCAAATAAAAATGACCATTGCATGGCGAGAAAGAGAACCTGAAGAACAAGACATGATTTCCCTAAATGGTTTGGGTACTATAAGAGCCGGCAGGGATTTTAGGTTGCTTTAGTACTTTAGATTTTCAAGGATGAGAAAACATTTCGAATTATTGGACTTATTAGTTTGTTCATGGGATCTGACATTGCAGGATTTTCACATTGGGAAAAAAGTGCTCCCAATAATGGTTGAGGATGTTTACTTTCTTACTGGATTATCGAGGTGCGGTTCTCCTATTTCCCTCACAAGATCTACTCTTGGAGGAAAGACAGTGAAGGACTACATACACTAGTATTGTCAGCCAGGTACTAAACCTAACAAAGATAGAAAGATAAAAATTCATGATGTGTGTGATTTTCCTTTGAGAACTATCCTTTTCACTATTGAAAAACTCGCTGTTTTTGTGACACTACATGTTGCAAACCGTTCATACTTGCAGTATGCTCTTGAGTGTCTCAAACCGGCACTATTCAAACGGGCTGAAGAAGTACTATTTAAGATGAAAGAAAATCTGAATAAAGAAAATGGTGGTAGGAAAAAATAATTTTATTTATAGCTCGATCCTAATTTCCTTAATTTTAGAGCGAGTTCCATTGATGTAGCCGCAACATGTGACATTGAGAATTTTTGGTCCTAGAGATCCTCGAATGTAGAGATGGGTCAAATTGATGGCTAGACATGGTGGTCAATTGACCATCATATTATCTACTGCATTCTTTTCATGGTTCCGACAATATATTATTTCCATTGAGTAATATCTGTATGTAGGCGTATATTTCCGTGGAGATCTAGATTTGATTTTACCAGATGGCGCTCAAGGGGGTGTAATGGGTAAAAATGTTTTGACCATGTTTTTTTTTGTTTTTAATGTTTCTACATGTTTTTTTATTTTTTATTATTTCCAAGACAAAAATGAAGTTTTTATGTACACATATGTGGGTTGCATTCGACCAGTGGGTTGACCAGTGCAGATAACAGATGAACCAACAGAGAGGACTATTGGGAGAGAAGTCCTTCGAGACTTGGATTTGACCGAGACTCTTGCTGAGTTGCATCAGGATGTTGAGGGATTGACTCTTGGGATAACAGATTCCTAGATCAAGGAGTTAACTATGAGGTTGCAACACCATACTATTGGTGTTCCTAGCCATTGGATGAGACTATTGCGCAGGATAGCTAGAGAATTTTCTTGTTATCATGAGCATCACTAGTTTTACTTTTCACACTTTTGCATACATTTTTAGGTCAGATGACCAATGTGTCTTGGGCACAAATTTTTTAAAAAGCTAAACTATGTATCTATTTTCTTTCAGTGTTTTCCTATGTCTAATGCACAATCTTATTAAATTGTATGATGTGAATTTAAAATATTTCTTTACATATGTTGCAAATGTTTATTTAGAACATAATTCGCTAAGGAATTATTTAATGTGTTCAAATTTATGTAAATGTGTTGATATTGAATGTAACCAAAATGTATTTCCAAAAGTTGAAATCTAAGGAACATATGATGAATTGTCAAATTTCAGACAGTATAGATGCTAGTAAGTTGTAGTACGAAGAGTTTTGATTCTAACCTAATGATGACACGGTTAATTCCAATTGAAATGGTATCAGAGAGAAGTTCGACCAACACGCTATACTCAATGATATTGTTTGTTGATCGAACAACAAAAATCCCTTGAAAACTCACTAAATCACCACCTGGAGCGAAACTGGCCCATGCCGCAGAGGATAGGTTCTGTGTACTACGACTAGCACCATTAGCATACCCAACTAATGGTTCCAAATATTCAATCATCTGAGATGAAATGTAAATTGGATTACTAACTTCAAGAAAACTCTAAAAAACAAACTGAGATAGTAAATGAAAATCAACAACATATATATACAACATTTTACAAAAAATTACTACAATCAAATCAAATCAAATCATATACACAATATGATACAAAAGTTTACTATGCTCATTTAAGCATAGTAACATTTAAGATACAACCCATTTCGAGGTTGCACCAATTAAATTATATCATAATCAACTAAATCATAGGCGCCCTTAGACAGAACTCTTTTGACAATGAAGGGTCCATGCCATTATGGCTCAACTTTTCATATTCCCATCAAATTAGCTTTTTGATCATAAAGCAAGACTAGGTCTCCCTCTGAGAAGATGTGAGGCTTGAAATTGTAGTCATATTGTGCCTTGATTAGTCTCTTATGTTCTTCATTTGCGACTGTGGCTTCACGACACGCTTCATCTAGATAGATAAGGTTAAAAATACGTTCTTCTTCATTAGAGGTGTTAGGTAACAAGTCAATAGCAAGTTTTAACGACAAAACTTCACATCTGATTCGTAATATAGCTTCCAGACCATACACTAACTGAAAGGGAGTAGATCCGGTCGCATTTCTCACTGAGGTTCTATATGCCCATAGAGCCGAGTATAGGATTAAATGTCAATTTATTTTATGAACCCCTATCATTAGTTGAAGCATTAACTTAAGGATATTGTTAATGGATTCAACTTATCCATTAGATTGCAGATCATATGGGGTATAACTATCATGCGATAGTCCTAATTTGGCAGTCAACTCATTCATCATGTTATTGCGAAAATTATTACCACGATTTGTAACTATAGCTTGTGGTACACCAAACTGAGAAACAATGTGATTGAAAAAGAAAAATGCAGTTGCTTCACCTGTGTTATTGAATGTAGGCATCACTTTAGCCCACTTGGTAAAGTAGGTGAACGTGATAATAATATAGCCATGCCCCCAGCCTAAAGAGGGTTTCAGGTCATGAAGTCAATGCCCAATTTCACAAATGGTCCCACAACGATGACATGATGCATTGGTGTTGGCGGCATGTGGATTTTATGATCAAATATATGGCACGAATGACAAGTTCTGACCGCAAGAATGCAGTCACAAAATATGGTTGGCCAGAAGTAACCAACACGGAGAATCTTCTGCGCGGTAGCATAACTAGAAAAATTTCCACCACATGCACCAACATGATAATAATTTATAACTTTCTCTGTTATCTCATGATTGAGGTACCTCCTTAAAATCATATCAAAACCACGACAATAAAAGTGTATCATCGACAATCAAAATAATCTTTGGCTTGGTATCGGATACGTCACTATTGTGAGTGAGAGGTATTGGAACAAAGTTTGGGTTATGGAGATAAATGATAAAATCCAAATACCAAGGGTTAGATGACCCAATCGAAACAAAGAATCATCTCCAATTGATGGTTCCAATGTAGTTTCAAGTACTATCGTAGGGAAGGTGGCAAGAGAAGCTCAGCGAGAACTAAAGACTTATTTGACTTGGATTTGATGATTTCGAAATCAAATTCCTACAAAATGACGATCCATTTTGAATAATTTCCCCCAACATTTTATGTGAAAAAAATGTATGTCATAGTTTTGCAATCCGAAATGACAATGGTCTTTTAGTGCAAGATATAATGGTGAAATATTTGGACAACTTCAATGGCCTCCAAGGTGAGCTTTTCGATGTATGAATACTTAAATTCACTATCATTGAGATTAAAACTAAAATAATATATCAAATGTTCTATCCCATCTTCTTCTTGGACTAAAACCATAGCAATGGTTCTAACTGTAGCGGTGAGATACAAGAAATAATCACTCTGATAATTAGGGGGATACATTTATGATGCTCGAATAAGGGTATATTTAAGAACATCAAAAGAAGCTTGCACAACCTTACTCCATTGAAAGGGAATCCCCCTTTTCAAGAGATAAGTAAATCCTTTAGCCATTTTCGGAGTCATTGGGTATGAACCTTCTTAGGAAGTTAGCCTTTCCTTGAAGTTTCTGTAATTGAATTAAGTTTGATGGTGCAGGAAAATCAAGAATGGCCTGGACCTTTAGGGGGTCAATTCGAATTCCATCTTTTGAGACTAAAAATCCACGCAAATGACCATAACCAACAAAAAACACACATTTGTGTGGATTGAGGCATATCTTGTAGTGTCGACAACATAGAAAAATAGCTCTCAAATGCGCTGGGTGATCAATTCGTTTTCGTGAATGCGCGAGTAAATCATCTAGATAAGGTTGAATGATGTGCTTAATGTCATGGAAATCATAATCCATTTCTCTCTGAAATGTTTCCCAAACATTATCTAAACCAGATTGGAGTTTAGGATAAGTGAATGGGACCTAGGGACATATGAATGTTGTCTTATATTGGTCCTCTGGGTGAATATTTATTTGATTGTAACCAGAAAATCCATGCATGAATGAAAATATTTCACAGCCAACACATTCGTCAATAATTTGGTCGATAAAGGGAGTAGGATAATTATCTTTTGGATATGAAATATTGAAATCCCAATAATCAATGCACACTCTGATTGTCCCTTGTTCCTTCATGACAAAAATAATGTTGGAAACCCAATAAGTAAGTAGAACAGGGTAAATGAAACAAGCACGCAAAAGTTTTAATTTTTAATTTTTTTAATGGCAACAACATTCTTCGAATGAATAGGATGAAGGTGTTGACGTACCATTTTGACATTAGGGTATGTTTTAAATGTGTGTTCAAAAATACTAAAATTTATGCCTGGCATTTCCTCATAAGACAATGAAAATACATCACATAATTCACAAAAAAGAGAGCGATAAGTGTCGAGTTGGGATGTAGAACAAGACACGCCGACATGAATGTTTTCTACAATGCTAGGTTTGGTCAAAATATCGATAGAAATAATTTCTTCAATATTTTACAAGTTTCGGTTGGATTTGATGGGATTAATGGGAACATAATTTGAAAATAAATCGGGGGTCATAAGGTAATAAGTTAAATAATATTATCATCGTTGTAATCTATAATATGGGAACGATGATGATAATCATCCCATGGTTCTCCCTCTAGCAAAGATGGCTTCCAAAATGCTCTCATCGATCAAGAATGTGGATGAAAAAGGACCATAAGGAGCACCAAAATATAATGAACGATCAACCCAAGAAATAGGTGATGATGGATCAAGATGCACCACCCAAGCCAAGAAAATTGATTCCTATGTGTTAGCCCCCCATAAATTTTTGACAAGAAAATAGGGGGCTAAAATGCTTTTTGAGCCTTCAAGGAATGCATTTCCCTTCGAAAACACATCATCCTTGAAGCCTCTTTGTGCCTTTTTCCTTTGGTAAAATCCCCTCTCGCTTGATTCCCATTATAACCCTCTCTCGTAGGTGAAGAAATGCCCAAAGGTTTTTTTTTCCCACTTATTTCATTCCCCCTCTAAGCCCTTTTTTTCACCCTCTTTCCTTCCCCTTCTAAATTCCCCACTCACCCTTCAAATCTTCCTAAATCCCCCTTTAAATCCCACATACACCCATTATTTGGTCCAATTCCCCTTTTTTCCCTCTATCGTTACCTTTTCCCACCCTCCAATGGACTAAAAATGGGCTAAAAACCCACTTCTTTTGACTTTATAATAGGGCTTAGCCCCTTTCACGCTGACCCCCTTTCAACCACTTCCCCATACGCCCTAGCACTAAGACCAAGCACTTAAGTCTTGAGCGCTAATCGCAATCGAAGTATCGGGCGGGCGCATTTCCTTTGTTATAACGAGAAAAACTCGATGCGATTGGGTGTGGGTCTATAAGACCCGCGACGAGTTTTACATCGTTGATCCGCCATTAAAATCGAATGGTCGGCGCTTGATCGCATCCCCGCTTGGATCGCAATCGCAACTTTTATGTGAAGTCCCCCCGATCGGTTCATCAGAAAAAAATTTCGATGCGATTGATCGCATCACATGTCCACCTCCGATCACTCCGACCTCCGATCGCTCCGACCTCCAATCCGCTCTAATCGCACCATCGCTCCGATTGACCCGATCACAACTCCCGTCTCAGATCACTCCGATCGAAGTTTCCCTCCGATTGTTTTTCCCCTCCAATTCATCGCATCGCACATTCTCCCGATTGGGATTGCGATTACCCCCACTCCCGATCCCCCGATTGCGATTGACCCTGCCGGGCCTACCATACCATACTTCCGCCTTTTCATATAATATAAGGCCCTTCCCTTTGTAAATTATAAATTTGTATTATTTTCATTTTTACACAGGGGTTTTTCCCCCAATCTCACCGGAGGTATTGCGCTTACCACTCCTCCCTCCTTCCGACAAGCAACCCTTTGCTTTCATCCCTGCCGTTGATCTCACATAAGATGCGACGGTCCCCGATCTAATCGCCCTCCGCCATGACCGGGTCCCACATCCGTGGCTCCACCTCTTTGTTTTTACATGATTTCCTTTGTAATTATCCCAAGCGTTAATATTTGGGTCTTACACTAGTTATCATTTCTTCCGCCGCACTTTCACTGTTCACGGTTACGCCACCGTTCCTCCAAGCCTCCGGAGCATTCCTCCGCCACCACTACCCAGGTATGTATCGGGTTTATTTTATTATGTAGACAACACAGAGATGGCCATTTTAGCATTTGCCAACGGACGAGAAGAAGAGATTCAAATGCGGTTAATGCCTATTATTGATGTAATTATTGTTTAACCCCGCATTCGGAGGAAAGGACGTAGTCGAAGACCAAAGCACATGAAAAAAAGTTGTAATCTGTGTTTAATGTCATGCGAGCACCGTTTTTTCCAAAAGGACACACTCCCACGTAAATCTCCATGCCTCCTCGAGCCCTTAAATATATTTTCATCGACAAAAGCTTCTTTAAGACCGTCGGGACGGCAGTTATGGAGGTATGGAGAGGTCGGCAGTGATCCTTCAATCCAAGTCACTAATTACGTAAGGCGGCAGCAGAGTGCCGATACAACCGTGAGGTACTTCATGGAACATCATGGGTCAAACTTGACCGCGATAGAGACTCCCTAGGCGACCTACAAAGTACTTATAGCGATGCGGGTGCCATTAATAAGAGCGAGCATGAACTCTTTCTCCACTCTGTATTAATAAGATCCATTTAATATTCATCTACTCCTATTGTTATCTTCTCCTATAATAATTCCCGAGAACATATTGTAAAAGTTGTTGTTCGGTTGCTTCCATTGCTATTAGAGGGATTCATTCGACTATTAGAAAGAGTTTTGGGAGGGATTAGCGAGTAGTTGTATGTAGTAGGTCGAGGAGAAGCTTGGATTGTAACGACCCATTGAGCTTAGTGTATGTGACTGGTTTTGTATCAATTAATCAAAGCACATTTCATAGGATCCTGGTCTATTACTATTGGCGATGTTTTCCTAACTCTGTTTATTACATTTTTCATATTGTTTCGGTTTCTGCTGCTTGCATCGTGAAATATGGCATAGGATTTACCCTTGTTAGGTACCCTATGTCTCCGCTCTCCTTGCCTTAAATGTTGCTCCGCTAAATGTGATTATCTAAGGGCTGATCCGAGTTAATTTAACTAGCGTAGTAGTTCCTTATGTTGCTAGGCCGATGTATGAGTTAAATGGAATACTGTCTTTAGTTGTTCTTGTTGGGTTTAAGTTGGAAGATTTGGGAACACCGGGGATTAGAGTTAGCCTCGTCCACTAGGATCCTTGTGCGACCGCAGTTGGCCTTTCTAAGATCTCTTTGTTAAACTCATTCTTTGTTTTTCCCTTGGAGCATGTTAAAGCTGACCTAGAGTTAGATGACTCTACGAGTCCAATCTATAAGCTTCCCCTTTGTCCCTCCATCGAAAGCCGCCCTGCGAGTATGTCCAAGCGAGTCTAGAGTTAAATGACCTCCGATCCGATCTATAGACGTAAATTAGGTTGCTTTCCTTCTTTCACTTTCAATCCTTAATGTTCCATCCCACCATCTAATCAAAAAGATCCTTTAGTATTAGATGAATTTCCCTGTGGAAGCCTTGGCTAGTTGTTGCAAGTAATCCCCTTTCATGACTCCATAGCCTAATGGATGGCATTTTCTTGACCTATCCCCTTCTGCCGAAACATCCCTACTTGTTTTGTTCTTTTCATTACTTTCTTAGTCCATGATCTCATGACCAACCAACCAAATCATTTTAAAAAACCCCTCCTCTTGTGCTTCATACCTAGCCTAATACCTCATCTTGAGCTTCAAAGATATACCATTCTTTGTTTCGTTGGAGAGATCCCTCTCCGGGTCTAGGAGGGCTAGATCCTAGGGGCCCCGAAAGTGGTTTGATGTTGTCTTATCTTTTGGTATTGCCAAATTTGCCAAAATATAGCAACCCAAACATAATGGCTGACTTCGCTTGGGGAAGAGACCAATCGGCCCGATTTTGTAAATCACTCGTAGTGGACAGGCAAAATCCGAATCATCCACCGGCGACTCCACGGATCCTAAATGATAAAATACTCCACTCGGGTGATCGGTAGGTCGTTGATTATCCGTGTGTTCATAAGACTCAATGAGAGACCATGTCACGAGTACAACATCATCCATGCCAAATATCCAGTCACTTCATTAATGGAAGACTCTGAACAATTTGCGTAAATGCATCCGAGCCTCATAGCGAGTTTTAGTATGGAGTAGCAAGTGTATTGCCGTAAATTGAATGGGAGGGACCTTCCAAGGATTGTCCTTCTCGACTCAATACTCGATTCTCAACCTCTGTGCTTAAGAAAATGTTTCTAGATTTGGTGGTTGAGAGATATGAAGTCGAGATCGAACTTTTGAATTCACGGGAAAGATCATATCGAGTTTAGAGACCCCGAGCATTTTTTGAAAAGTCTCTCCCCCTAAAAATGAAGAAATTCCCTGCATTGCCGAAGTACAAGAAGAAGATGATCCGAGTTCTCAAGAGCCACAGCGAAGATGCGAGTGGAAGATGCACTAATCGAAGCCGCCCAAGATCGCGATACAACCTACTAGTCATGGAAGGCCTAAAAGAAGAAAGCATACATCATCCGTTCACTCATCCTATGGCGTGAATAAATGGGGGGCCCCGATTAGCTCAAATGCTCTAGGATTGATCTTCCGCCGGGCCGATTCATCGTGGGAATGGTCACTACCGATGGTGACCTCGGTTTTGAAGAACCACATGTAGAGAAACTTGTGGTTATCTCCGACAAAGCGGTCGGTGCTCATATCCTTTTTTGTGCTTGAGTAGTCGCATTGGCATTGTTGTATCACCTAGAACATCAAAGATTTACGAGTTAGAGTGGGGTAGATAGGAAGTCTGAAATAATCTCATCTATGAGCATGTAGTTAGTTGTTTTAATTTACGAAAAGTCCGACAAGTCGGGCAAGTATAATCACTGGCGATCTGTTTTTTTCAATTTATGTCTTAGAATATAGAGAAGAAATCTATTAGACAGTTTAATCCTAGCGTAGATATAGCTTAGGTAGAGGAACTATGAGGCCAACAATTTAACCTAGTCTCATGGAGTAATAAGGGTAGAAGTAGAATAGGTCATTTTCCCTGCTTATAAAAAATTGATGATGTAAAGGGTCTTCAAGTCCAAATGCACCCGGAAGAAGAAAAAAAATGTTAGGACTATAGTATGGGTAGGTAGTTGTTTGGGAGAATTTTACTACCGATATAATGCCTTCGGGATTTGTGGCGAAAGTCGATCCAAGAAAGAAAGGGATGTGCGAGCATCGGGCATCTAGCCTACACCAAAGATCAATTTACGAATTCTTGACTCCTTCAAGAAGAAGCCATCCCCATGTGGAGCCAGCATTAGCCCCCATAAATTTTTGACAAGAAAATAGGGGGCTAAAATGTTTTTGAGCCTTCAAGGAATGCATTTCCCTACGAAAACACATCATCCTTGAAGCCTCTTTGTGCCTTTGTCCTTTGGTAAAATCCCCTCTGCTAATTCCCATTATAAGCCTCTCTGTTGGTGAAGAAATGCCCAAAGGTTTTTTTTCCCTCTTATTTCATTCCCCTCTAAGCCTTTATTTTCACCCTCTTTCCTTCCCCTTCTAAATTCCCAACTCACGGTTCAAATCTTCCTAAATCCCCTTTAAATCCCACATACAACCATTATTTGGTCCAATTCCCCTATTTTTCCCTCTATCGTTACCTTTTCCCACCCTCCAATGGACTAAAATGGGCTAAAAACCCACTTTTTGACTTTATAATAGGGCTTAGCCCCCTTTCCCGTCGATCCCCCTTTCAACCACTTCCCCATACACCCTAGCGCTAAGACCAAGTGCTTAAGTCTTGAGCGCCAATCGCAATCGGAGTGTCGAGGCGGGCACATTTCCTTTGTTATAACAAAACTCCGATGCGATTGGCATGGGTCTATAAGACCCGATGACGCGTTTACACCGTTGATCTGCCATTTAGATTGGATGGGCCGGTGCTTTATCACACCCCCGCTTGGATCGCAATCGCAAATTTTATGTGAAGTTCCCCGATCGGTTCACCGCAAAAATTTGCGATGCGATCGATCGCATCAAATTTTCACCTCTCGATCACTCCGACCTCCTATCGCTTCGACCTCCGATTCGCCCAATCGCACCATCGCTCGATTGACTCGATCGCAACTCCTCTCCCGATCACTTTCCGATCGCACTTTCCCTCGATCGTTTTCCCCTCGATTGATCGCATCACACATTCTCCCGATTGCGATTGACCCACCGGGCCCACAGTACCATACTTCCACCTTTTCATATAATATAAGGCCCTTCCCCTTTGTAAATTGGAAAATTTTTTATTATTTTCATTTTTGCACGTGGTTTTCCCTCAATTGCATCGGAGGTCTTGCGCTTACCACTCCTCCTCTCCTTCAGACAAGTGACCCTCCGATTTCATTCCCACCATTGAACTCACATAAGATGTGACGGTCCCGATCTAATCGCCCTCCGCCATGACCGGGTCACACATCCATGGCTCCACCTCTTTGTTTTTCCGTGATTTCCTTTGTAATTCGCCCAAGCATTAGTCTTTGGGTCTTACACTAGTTATCATTTCTTCCGCCGCTCTTTCACTGTTCCACGGTTACACCACCGTTCCTCCAAGCCTCCGGAAGAATTCCTCTCGCCACCACCGCTTTGGGTATGTAATAGGTTTATTTTATTATGCAAACAAAGACACGGAGATGGCCATTTTAGCATTTTCCGGCGGACCGACGAAGAGATTCAAATGGGGTTAATGCCTATTATTGATGTAATTAGTGTTTAACCCCACATTCGAAGGAAAGGATGCGGTCGAAGACCAAAGCACATGAAACAAAGTCGTAATTTGTGTTTAATGTCATGCAGAGCACCGTTTTTTCCAAAAGGACACCTCCCTACGTAAATCTCCATGCCTCCTCGAGCCCTTAAATATATTTTATCGACAAAAGCTTCTTTAAGGCCTGTCGGACGGCAGCTATGGAGGTATGGAGAGGTCGGCGAATCCTTCAATCCAAGTCACTAATTACGTAAGGCGGCGCGAGTGCCGGACAACCGGAGGTACTTCATGGAACATCATAGGTCAAACTTGACCCTGATAGAGACTCCCTAGGCAGCTCTACAAAGTACTTACAGAGTGATGCAGGGTGCCATTAGCGCGAGTGGGCATGAAATCTTTCTCCACTCTGTCTTAATAAGATTCATTTAATATTCATCTACTCCTATCGTTAGCTTCTCCTATAATAATTCCGAGAAATAGATTGTAAAGGTTGTTGTTGCGGGCATCTTGCCGTAGCATTAGAGGGATTCATTCAGAAATTTGTTAGAAAAGTTTTTGGGAGGGATTAGCGATGAGTAGTTATATGTGAAGTATGTGCCGGGAGGAGAAGTTTGGATTGTAACAACCATTGAGCTTAGTGTATGTGATCTGGTTTTGTATCAATTAATCAAAGCACATTTCACGGGATCCTGGTCTATTACTATTGGTGATGTTTTCCTAACTACGTTTATTACATTTTCATATTGTTTCAGTTTCTGACGGCTTGCATCAGAGAAATATGGCATAGGATTTACCCTTGTCGGGTACCCTATGTCTCTTCTCTCCTTGCCTTAAATGTTGCTCGCTAAATGTGATTATCTAAGGGCTGATCTAAGTTAATTTAACCTGACATAGTAGTTACTTATGTCGCTTCGCTAATGTATGAGTTAAATGGAATGTCTGTCTTTAGTTGTTCTTGTTGGGTTTAAGTTGGAAGATTTGGGAACACTTGGGGATTAGAGTTAGCTCTATCCACTAGAATCCTTGTGTGACCAGACTGGCCTTTCTAAGATCTCTCTCGTTAAACTCATTCTCCGTTTTCCCTTGGAGCATGTTAAAGCTGACTCGGAAGTAGATTATCTCTACGGTCCGATCTATAAGTCGCCCCTTTGTCCCTCCATCGAAAGCTGCCTCCGAGTATGTCCAAGCGAGTCCGGAGTTAAATGACCTATGATCCGATCTATAGACGTAAATTGGGTTGCTTTCCTTTCTTTCACTTTCAATCCTTAATGTTCCATCCCACTATCTAATTAAAAATATCCTTTAGTATTATATGACTTGCCCCGTGGAAGCCTTGGCTAGTTGATTCAAGTAATCCCCCTTTCATGACTCCATAGCCCAATGGATGGCATTTTCTTGACCTATCTCCTTCTTTGAAACATCTTGCTTTCGTTTTGTTCCTTTCTCCCATTAATTTCTCGGTCCATGATCTCATGACCAACCCGACAACCAACCAACCAAATCATTTTAAAACCCCCTCCCTTGTGCTTCATACCTAGCCTAATACCTCATCTTGAGCTTCAAAGATATACCATTCTTTGTTTCGTTGGAGAGATCCTCTCTCCGGTCTAGGAGGGCTAGATCCTAGGGCCCCAAATTGGTTTGATGTTGTATTATTTTTTGGTATTGCCAAATCTCGCCAAAACATAGAACCCCCAACACTATGCGAGCTCAATTCGGCTCGGTGGCAAAAATTCACCCAACATATTTACTTCAGAATTATTGGTAATATTATTTAAGTCGGATGAAGTGGAAGATATCATGTGGCGAGTCTCTATTTTTGAAATTTCCATCGATGTCGCAAGTGGAAGTAATCAAAAGGTTCCCATTAGGGAAGGATCCTTTAAGAGTCCTACAACAATTTTTTTGAAGTGCTAGGCTAGGGTGTGCGAACTAACGAACACTTCGATTTACTTGGGAACTAGAGGAAAAGAACCGAGTTGAGTCGATGGCTATGATGGCGCCTTTATGAGGGAAGGTGATCATTCGAAAGTAAGTAGAAACGATCGAATTCATAGCGTAAACCCATGGCCTTCCAAGTAAAATGTTGTAGTCAAGGGGTCAGTCAATGACCTCAACTTCAATAGTTACAATTTTCCCCCCTAGTTGAACATGTAGGTTATTGATGATACCACAAGTCTTATATGTATGAACATCAAAAGCTTTCAATGTCGTAGGCGATTGACATAAGCGAGGCAAGATAGGTAACTTCCATCAATTGAAAGACATAATAAAAGTAGATTCTCCCTCATCAATAATAGTGCAATGAACGAGGTGATTTAGAACATTTACATGGATTGAAAATGCTAATTCAGGGTAGATAATTTTTTCACATAGCTTTGTGTGATTAAAGACTACAAGAATAGAATCTGTCGAGTTGGTTCCACCAATTGTTGGGAACAAAGCACAGCTACGGGAGGGAAAATTTTGAAGTAACTCAAGCTTTTACATAGATGAAGGTGATTGAGCTAGATCTTCAACTATATTATAATTTTGAGCTTCACTAGTTCAAGGATTGAACGTTGATTTGTGGATGACTCCCTTGGGTGGATTTATTGTTAACTCCGGAATATTAGTTGGTGAAATTGATTCGGTGGATGGATTCATGGCCGAGGTAGTAGGTTGATCGGTAGCCTAACTACCGTAATATTTATTTCGCGTAGAAACCAAAACATTAGCTTTTGGCTTTGTGATAGATGGCATAAGCACTTGGGTACTAGAATCAGGATCCATAGCAACCATATTTGTGTCTGGACTTGGAAAATGATCTATGAACGCAGTAGATGCGTCGAGGTCTTAATAAATTTTGAGACTTCGGCGTGGTGAGGGCAAAGTCTTGAAAAAAGTATTTCTCATTACATATCAAGCAAGGGTGTGTTAGTGTGTTTGGTGCATGCATGTACGAAATCACACCAACTTAAGGGGTGTGGTTTTCCCTCTTAAGTTATTGATCATAGGCAGAGAAGATGTGGATTCAAGCAAGTTAGTGGAACATGCTAGAACATAAACATACTAGATAGAGAAATAACATGCATATTCAAACATAAAAATTAAACTAAAACTAAAAAAAAACAACAAAAAGAAAGCTCTAAATAGAGTCAAACAACTTCAATAATCCAAATGGTAGTGCTTACGTCCCATCTTATTGAGTGCCTAGGTAGGAAATGAGGATGAACCTTTAACCCAATTTCCAAGGGGCCCTTAGAACTTGGGGTCCGAAGTCCCGATACAAGGATGTCTTTACTTCCAAGCTACCTTGGCGCAAAGTCTCTCTCTCTCTCTCTACTATGGTGGATCGAAGTTGTTGGATGGCCAACAAATGAGTCTCCTCTATCTCTCGCTCCGCATCACACACCGCTTGGTATTTCTTGGGGCAATTCTCACTGGCATACCAATATGCTCTAAAGTTACTCATCTCTTGGTGGCCTTTTATAGAAGAATTCAAATCCTCCTTCCTCTCTTCGTACATTGTGGATGGTGACCCAGAGAGGGGGATGATTCCATTATGTTCTCCCTTGAAGCCCTAAGGAGGCTTGGGTGGTTTTCCTATAGGCAGCTTCAAGTGTGGAATCAATGTCCTGGAGTGTGCTTTTTTTGGTCCCGAAACGTGACTTTTTCCATTCCCGGGATTGCACACTTTTTGGGTCAAAAAGGCACTCAAAGGAATGCGCTTATCGAAGGATTTTGCGAACAAAAGCATTTATGACTAGTTCAAATTTGATTTTTTTCCTCAAACCTTGAGAGATTTTTAAATTATTACATATTCTCTAATGTCTTTCAGCCCTATAAATCCTTTTTCACGACATTAAATAATGTCATCTTTTCTTGTACAATTTTCCGATGATAACGAAATACTCCCCTAATGTGTGAGATTTAGGAAGAACTCTATAATCGAAATACGTTATAGTTTATTTTCTATATATTGTGCATAGAGAGAGAGAAACCTACTTGTAGCTCGAAATTAGAGACACCATACACCAGTCCAAAGAATGACCATGTCCCTCGGGGACCCCTGTAAGAAAATATAATACAATATATACAAATTTTCATTTCGATTCGTGCATGTCCCATGCACGTAATGTTGTGTTCGATTAAACAATTCTATTTGACGGATACATGTTCTGTCTACATAACTAATCTAGTAGTGATCTCGTTGGTTGATGATGACGATGTTGATGCCCTAAAAGGGCATTTTTCCCTTTGAAAATCGTGGAATGTGGTACCCATATGCGTAAATTTGGTGTGGCATATAACCGCACATTGTACACATAGGTGCTCTGGTCGGGACTTTCTCGTGTACAATTCTGAAAGAGATGCTTATGAAGGTATGGGTTTTCGACGAATTTGATCAAAGTGCAATGGTTGTAAGGTACGATACCATCTTGACATGAAAGCTTGTGTGGTAGTCGAATTTCGCGGAGGATCGATGACATCTGTGGGCAATGATCTCTCCCACTTTGCCACCGAGGATGCTTTTATGGAGAGGGTGATCCAAGGTATCACTTCCTTTTTGGAAACTAGGTGTTGAAGTCGACAAAAAGGAAGCCTCAACCAAACGAGGGGGTCAATGATTCAAAAAATCAAGATCTCCGGATGTGATGGTTTAACACATGCATGATAGCGAGAGATGACTAAAAATTGATGATGGGGATTCGTGGCCCAAATTCGGAGTATAAAAAGTAGCTTGGTGACAGTCATAACTATTTCTAATGGGGAAATCCCTCAGAGTCGGTAGGACTTCCATGGTGGGTATAAACCGGTTATGAATGTCATGGTGGCTTCTATGTGAGGGTGTGATACTCCAACCAAGGGTGACCGGGGATCAGCCGCCATGAAAAATGAATGAGTGGGATGCCGGACATAGTGTGTCATTTTTTGGTCTTTGTACACTTACCAAAAGAATAAAATAATGAGGTTTGGTTTGTACAAAACATAGAGACGGTGCCCCCAAAACATGAAATTGTTCATTCAATCATGACGTCGAGAAGGTGTTTTGCTTAGGGTGGGGGCCCCATTAGTCGGTCTCATGTGTGGGGTTGATGAAGCAGAGACGAAAAAGTATCACGCAGATGGGATAATGTGGATGGAAGGTATGGTGCGCCAAATGCGAGGCGTGGTAGTGCACTTTTCAATCTACTGCACAACCCGTCATCCATGAAAGGATTTTTATTTTGTATGGTAAAATTTTGACCTTATGCATGGTGGATGAATGGGCATGAGGTGCTTCTCGGACTATAGTGTTATGGCCACGACATCACTATTTTTGTGATATATGGTCTACTTTGGGTGACAAGCGCCATGGAGGGGAGGCTCTATCGACCAACAAGGATGTTTATCATGTGCGGGGGTGAGGTGATGGCTCTGTTAATTCAAATTGAAATGGTATCGTGAGAGAAGTTCGACGAATGCGCTCTACTCAACGATATTGTTTGTTGATCGAACAATACAAATCCCTTTGAAAACTGCACTAAATCACCCCCTAGAGCGAAACCGGCCCATGCCATGCAGGATAGGTTCGTGTACTACAACTAGCACCATTAGCATACCCAACTAATGGTTCCAAATATTCACCATATAAGATGAAATGCAAAGTGGATTACTAACTTCAAGAAAACTCTAAAAACAAACCTGAGATAGTAAATGCAAATCAACAGCATATATATACAATATTATACAAAAAATTACTACCATCAAATCAAATCAAATCATATACACAATATGTTACAAAAGTTTACTATGCTCATTTAAACATAGTAACGTTTAAGATACAACCCATTTCGAGGTTGCACCAATGCAATTCGATCATAATTGTTGAGGTCTCAAAAGTGTTTTCCATATTCATACATATTTCCATTATGTCATAACCATTTAGCTCTTATTTCATAGCCATCTGACCTAAAACCCTACATCAAGTAACCATTTTCATAAATATACATAGGATCTGTCTTCCAAAGTTATGTTTTATTTTATGTATTTAAAGGACTCTATGATTAAACTAGAAAATAACATAGTTTCATATATCTATATATGTGTTATGAGTTTTGTGACATGTGTAGGTCAAAAGGAAGCTTCTAAAAGACCTTTATGTGGCCTCCCAAATGTCATAACCATTTAGCTCTTATTTCATAACCATTTGACCTAAAACCCTACATCAAGTAACCATTTTCATAAATATATGGGTTCGGATCCTTGTTTTCCAAAGTTATTTATTTTATGTATTTTAAGTGAATTTATGATTAGAAACTAGAAAATTAACATAGTTTCATATATCTATATATATGTTATGAGTTTTGTGACATGTGTAGGTCAAAAGGAGACTTCTAGAAGACCCTTATGTGGCACTCTAAGGCCAAATTCGAATTTGGTTGGAGAAGATTATAGGATCAAGAGGATATGTGTCTCACTTCCTTGTTGTATTGAAACTCTAAGAGGATATGTGTCTCATTTCTTAGTTGTGTTGAAACTCTAGAAAGACATGTGTCTTATCATTTCCTATTTTGATTGTAACTCTAGAGATGGAGGGAGAGATTCATGGACTCCCATTAATGAGATAACTCCCCATATTTTGTATAAATAGGAGAAGCTTTCTCCTATCATGAGTAATGAAAAAGTAGTGAAAAATAGGAGAAGGAGAGAAAGGAATAGAGAGTCTTTTGTAACAAAGTTTAAAATGGAATGGGATGTAGATTTGTGAGGTTTTCAATAAAGAAATTCAGTTCTTTGATGTTGTTTTGATTACAATTTTAAGGAGCTGAAGATAAGGATTACACCAAATTGGTAGCAGAGGGCCCCTGCTATTCAAGGAGGTTTTGCATGTTTTCTAGATAAGTTGATTTCAATTCTATTTCGTCATATTTCCTTACTTAGATTTCTTTTTGAAATCATAGCTTTTAGCATTATTTTTCATGTCATTTGCTTAGATAAAGGATCCTCATGATATTTCAGTTAGTCTCTTTCTCAAGCTCTTCCAAAACATCTTTATTAAATGAATGGGATTCAATTGTGATATTTTGAGTTATTAGCATTTCATTTTCTGTTATTTAGTTTTTAGTGTTTACATTATATTTCTTTAGGCAGAGTTAGTAAGAGGGCCAGAAGCTTCTGGTTTCATCCTTTCTAGTAAAGGTGAAATAACCAGTAAAAGCCCCTATTGTCAATCTCTGTATAAGAAATATTTTGTTCACACAATTTTAGATCAGATTCCTCATTACACTGTAATTAGTCTCTTTCACAAGCTCTTCCAATAAACCTTTAATTCACGAATGGGACTAAGTTGTAGTATTGTGAGTTATTGATTGTTTTGTTTCATAGAAGATCCTTATCACATTATGATTAATCTCTTTTAAAAAGCTCTTCCAATAAACCTTTAACTCATGAATGAGATTTAGTTGTAATGTTATAAGTTGTTTCAGCATTTCATAGGAGATCCTTACTACATTATAGTAATCTTTTTCTCAAGCTCTTCCAACAAACCTTTATCAAATGAATGAGATTTCACTATAATGTTTTAAGTTACTTTTCTATTTTTCAATTAGACTAAAATATCCTCATTATCTTACAATCATTCTTTTTCTTAAAACGCTCTTCCAACATATCAATCATAGATGAAAGAGATTTGGTTGTATCATGTTGAGTTAATTAGCATTTTTTTTTTTGCAATTAGATTAAAAGATCCTCATTATCTTACAATCATTCTTTTTCTTAAAAATCTCTTCCAACATATCAATATTAGATGAAAGAGATTTGGTTGTATTATGTTGAGTTACATTTCATGTTCATTCGCAAGCTAGGATATCCATGGATTAGAATGCTTTGTTTTTCATCATTTTCCTAATTAGGGATAGAATTTACACTCTGTTTTGAGTCTAAGGTTTCTTTTTCTTTTCTTTTTGACATAGATTTGATTTCATCTTTTGAACATAGAGTAGCGTATTAAAAAGACAAAACCCCCAAAAACATCAATAAAATACATACAACGAAGTAAGGAAGAGGTCACTTAAGCACATATAGTGCACCACACTTCATCAGTTTACTAGCTCTGGTTGATAATTTATGTTAGCAATTTAGGACGCTAAATTGACTACACATTTTGGCGCCGTTGCCGGGGAAGTGTAATTAGGAGACCTTATTTCTTACATCTAAAAAAAATTAATAATTCTTGAGTATGCTCTCCTCCTGCACTTTGTGTGATCTGGAGGATCAGAAAAATGATTGTTATGTAAAAAAAAAATTAATAATTCTTGAGTATGCTCTCCTCTTGCACTTTGTGTGATCTGGAGGATCAGAAAAAGAATTGTTATGTAAAAAAAAAATAAAAAAAATGGAGACAAAATAAACTTCATCTTTTCAATTGATTCAATTAAAAATAAAAATAAAAATAATTCCAATACATTGTTTTGTTTAATGAAATATATATGTGTATTTTTAAACTTCTGAAAATATAACATACATAATTTCATTAACAAATCAATTAAAAAAAAAATTGAATAAATTATTTTGTTTAGTAAAATACATATGTATATTTTTAATTTCTGAAAATATAACATATGTCATTTTATTAAAAATAAAAAATAAAAAAAATTGGTGAAGGAATCAGTGATGAAGTGTCAAGTGAATTTAGCACCCATGCCCCTGCAGAAAGGAACTCTGAAAGAAAGACAGGGAAGCTCTGTGGCTTTTGGATTTATCATAAGGTTTAGAAAGATTCCTTTGCCAACTTCTGGCCAACATAAAACTATTTAAATTTCTGAGAACACTGCTCTGTTGAAATGTATCTATACAACTTTTCCTTGTCCTCCCAATACTGTTCTTGATCCTTTCTAGAGGTAACCTGCACCATGTCATCAAAAGATGTAAGACAATTAAATCTCATTCCAAATCACAAAAATAAAATGGGGATAGCTCTATATTTACCTCCTGCAGAAAGTCTGCAATGCCCTTACGCTTTGGACACCTGAAGCCACAAAACTCAAAAAAACTCAAGAACATGATCATGGGGCCCATGGTAAACTATCTTTCCTTCTGACATTAAAATGATATCATCAAAGAGGTCGAATGTCTTAGGTGTTGGCTGAAGAAGTGAGATGACTATAGTAGCTTGCCTAATGATTGATGCATGCGGCAATCAACAAACCAGAAGTCGTATTCCATTTCCAGAAATGAAATTTTATTTGACACGTGGATTTGAAATGAATTTTCAGATTGATTGAAGATGAATTTGAAAAATCTACGACATGGGTTTTTTCGCCAACAGGGTCAATTAGATAACCCATAAATCGTTTTATGAAATTCGTGGCGGTCTGGGAGAATTTATCGGTTATTTGAAGCCCATTTTTGCTTGCCGCGTGAGGAAAAACGGTTTTTGCACAGTGGAGAATTTGAGAACGACACTCTGCATTTGATTTCAACCATGATTCGGTTTTCTTGATCTCCAGGAAGAAGAATCTAAATTGAAAAAAAATTCTATTGAAGCCAATCAACAACCTTGAGCAACGTGGATTCCAGATGTTTATGACTCGTGCAAGTATGACCTCATACACAATGCACATTTGCATATTGATGGCTTGGATGAGCTCTTCAAAATGACTCAGTTGCTTGCAGATGGAGTTATTCCTAATGAATATGGCATTAATCCTAAACATAAACTCAAAATTGGGTCAAAGATTGCACAACGATTGCTTGGAAAGATATTGATTGATCTTCGAAACACTCGCCAAGAACCTATTGATGTTGCAGAACTGAAGTACTCTCAAGAATGGTCTGACATATCTTTTAATTTTGGTGATGATGAATGTGTTTCTGCGAAGAGATGTGGGAGAATGTCTGATGATTCAAGAAAATCAAGTGAACAGGGATTGGATCCAGAAGATCATGACGGTAAAGAGACACAGTATCGTCTGGATCCAAAGTATGCAAATGTCAAGACTCCTGAACGACATGTCAAAACTCATTTGTACTTTACATCAGAATCTCATATACATTCTCTAATGAATGTCCTTCGGTATTGTAACTTGGATGATTCACCGAAAGGAGAACGTAGTCTTGTTTGTGATGATGCTCTTCACCACTTGTATAAAACTAGAGAACTAGACTATATGGCCTACATTGTATTGCGGATGTTTGAGAACACGGAGGTAGCACAATGCAAACCCATGTTTTTCGGTCATTTTCTTTAGAACTGTGTTTCAACCACAAAAAATAAAAATAAAAAAATAAAAAAATAAATAAAATTCAATAATTTTGAATCAATGAAATGAATAAGTTATTTCTGAAGGTATTGATTAATTTTGGACTGATAATGAAAGATGAATGGCTAAATTTTTATTCAAGATTTTTAGCTACAGAAACCGTCGACATTCTACAGCTAAAGTCCAATTCCGCAGCTGTTCTCCAATTCCGCAGCAAAAAAACCTCATTGTTCAAATCGGCCTAACTTTCTCATACAAAATCAGATTTTGATGATTCAAGTATCGTTGGAAAGGTCTCAACAAGATCTACACAGTGAGAAATCGATCATTAGAGTTTGAAATGGTAAATAATGAAATAAATTGCTGAAAAGAAGCAACATTCAACTTGAGGCACTAATTCCAAAACATGTATAAATTCGTTTGATTTTTCCTTTGAGAACTTGTTTCATTAATACAAATTCTTAGTTTTGTGTGTAAATATCATAACTAGAGAGATTGATCACCTCTCTCCTTTGATAATCTTACATTCCATTACAGAAGAAGTATTAGTTTTTTTTGCAGGTTCCAGGAGGAAGGACAAATGACTACAAGAGAATGGTGTCTCTCTAAGAGACCAATTTGTTTCATAAGAGGATGATCAACAACAAAGAGGAGGAAATATGCTGATGCAAAATCAGATCCAAACACTTGAAAAAATTTCAGATACTATTGTCTCCATCACATCCATACCTCATAATAAACCATTCACCTCATTTCACTTCATATTTTCCATTTACATTCACATCCACTTTCCATTTCTTTTGTCCATTCATAACCCACAAATAAAAGCAAGAGGCTCATTCACATGCTTATTGCCCATTTCCATTTCTACTCTCCATTGCCATCTTCCATTTTCATCTTCCATTTCTTGTCATTTTCATTCCGCAAATAAGCCCTGCTTCAATGCAAATTATTGAGTCCATAATCCTTTGAGTCTAAGTTCTTTGTAAAAACACCTTGAGGCTTGCATGCCTTAATGGCAAGTTCTCATGCTGACAAACAATGGGAATACATTAATGTCCCTTGTTCGTCAGATCTTCTAGGTGACTCGACATCGGCAAAATCATTCGTACCTAGCAAGATGTGTTTGAGCATCTTGACTCTCATTGTCATCAATGGTGAGAGTTCTTGTGTTGACTAGTGGCATCCATTAATGGCCACTAAGTCAACAATTTCCTACTATGTTCGACATCAGAACATCTTTTCACATAGTAGGAATTATGCTAATGAGTTTTGAAGACATGAAGACTATTATTTTCAGCATTTTGGAGCAGATTTCAACAAGTTTTAGTAGGAGCAATAAAAAGTCATCTCATCTCTTTATCCATGACTCCTCTTGTTCAGCCACTTGAAGAAGAATATGATCAGAATTTTGCAGCCACCACACATACACAACTCATCCACATTTAAGGTAAGTGAAGGTATGTTGTTTTCTAATTTTTAGTCATGTAATTGATTAGAATGCTAAAATTGTAACTTTGGAAAAATTCCTCACTCCCTTTTCCACATTGTCATATCTTTAGTTGGGGGGGGAAGGGACATCATTTCATATCCACATGTCATACACTATCACATATTTTCATTTCATTTCCACCCACATATACTTCCCAACCAACTATTGTTGCAATATGATTCTTAGATTATATGTCTTGCAAATGATCAATTCATTGATGAAGTAATTGATTCTAAATGTTTTCATGAACTTTGATGCAACAAAGAAAATAAAGCATTGTTACACAAGAACCAATGCTTCAAAAAAAAAAAATGGTTGTCACACAAGAACCAACCATTGGAAGAAAAAAAATAAAGAAAAAAAGAAAAAAAAGTTGCAATCAAATGTATTATACTTTGCCAAAAAGAAAATATCAAGAAGCAAAGTTTGGAACGAATCTATATGAGTCAAAACTCATAAAAGATCAACTCATGGACAAATAAATCATTGCAATAGTTGCATGAGGACATGCAACAACTTCAGTTGGGGGGTATGTTGAGTCTCAAAAGTGTTTTCCATATTCATACATATTTCCATTATGTCATAACCATTTAGCTCTTATTTCATAGCCATCTGACCTAAAACCCTACATCAAGTAACCATTTTCATAAATATATGGGCTAGGATCCTTGTTTTCCAAAGTTATTTATTTTATGTATTTAAAGTGAATTTATGATTAGAAACTAGAAAATTAACATAGTTTCATATATCTATATATGTGTTATGAGTTTTGTGACATGTGTAGGTCAAAAGGAGACTTCTAGAAGACGCTTATGTGGCACTCTAAGGCAAAATTCGAATTTGGTTGGAGAAGATCATGGGATCATGAGAACATGTGTCTCATTTCCTTGTTGTATTGAAACTCTAAGAGGATATGTGTCTCATTTCTTAGTTGTGTTTAAACTCTAGAAAGACATGTGTCTTATCATTTCCTATTTTGATTGTAACTCTAGAGATGGAGGGAGAGATTCATGGACTCCCATTAATGAGATAACTCCTCATATTTTGTATAAATAGGAGAAGCTTTCTCTTATCATGGGTAATGAAAAAGTAGTGAAAAATAGGAGAAGGAGAGAAAGAAATAGAGAGTCTTTTGTAACAAAGTTTAAAATGGAATGGGATGTAGATTTGTGAGGTTTTCAATAAAGAAATTCAGTTCTCTGATGCTGTTTTGATTACAATTTTAAGGAGTTGAAGCTAAGGATTACACCAAATTGGTAGCAGAGGGCCCCTGCTATTCAAGGAGGTTTTGCATGTTTTCTAGATAGGTTGCTTTCAATTCTTTTTTGTCATATTTCCTTAGATTGCTTTCTAAAATCATAGCTTTTAGCATTATTTTTCATGTCATTTTCTTAGATAAAGGATCCTCATGATATTGCAGTTAGTCTCTTTCTCAAGCTCTTCCAAAACATCTTTATTAAATGAATGGGATTCAATTGTGATATTTTGAGTTTTTAGCATTTCATTTTTTGTTATTTATTTTTTAGTGTTTACATTATATTTCTTTAGGCAGAGTTAGTAAGAGGGCCAGAAGCTTCTGGTTTCATCCTTTCTAGTAAAGGTGAAATAACCAGTAAAAGCCCCTACTGTCAATCTCTGTATAAGAAATATTTTGTTCACACAATTTTAGATCAGATTCCTCATTATACTGTAATTAGTCTCTTTCACAAGCTCTTCCAATAAACCTTTAATTCATGAATGGGACTAATTTGTAGTATTGTGAGTTATTGATTGTTTTGCTTCATAGAAGATCCTTATCACATTATGATTAATCTCTTTCAAAAAGCTCTTCCAATAAACCTTTAACTCATGAATGAGATTTAGTTGTAATGTTATAAGTTGTTTCAACATTTCATAGGAGATCCTTACTACATTATAGTAATCTTTTTCTCAAGCTCTTCCAACAAACCTTTATCAAATGAATGAGATTTCACTATAATGTTTTAAGTTACTTTTCTGTTTTGCAATTAGATTAAAAGATCATCATTATCTTACAATCATTCTTTTTCTTAAAACGCTCTTCCAACATATCAATATTAGATGAAAGAGATTTGGTTGTATCATGTTGAGTTAATTAGCATTTTCTGTTTTGGAATTAGATTAAAAGATCCTCATTATCTTACAATCATTCTTTTTCTTAAAAAGCTCTTCCAACATATCAATATTAGATGAAAGAGATTTGGTTGTATTATGTTGAGTTACATTTCATGTTCATTTGCAAGCTAGGATATCCATGGATTATAATGTTCTGTTTTTCACCATTTTCCTAATTAGGGATAGAATTTACAATTACACTCTGTTTTGAGT
The DNA here is from genome assembly GCA_034641835.2 of Pinus albicaulis. Taxonomy (NCBI): domain Eukaryota; kingdom Viridiplantae; phylum Streptophyta; class Pinopsida; order Pinales; family Pinaceae; genus Pinus; species Pinus albicaulis. The sequence continues at coordinate 222 of JAXQQM020079187.1, read as the reverse complement.
CTAAGGTTTCCTTTTCTTTTCTTTTTGACATAGATTTGATTTCATCTTTTGAACATAAGTACTAAAAAGAAAAAACCCCCAAAAACATCAATAAAATACATACAACGAAGTAAGGAAGAGGTCACTTAAGCACATATAGTGCACCACACTTCATCAGTTTACTAGCCCTGGTTGATAATTTATGTTAGCAATTTAGGATGCTAAATTGACTACACGGTCTGC